>CAUYSK010020859.1:0-20735 GCA_963575035.1 Avahi laniger
TAAAATTTGGTATATGTTTACAATGGAATATTACTCAATCATAAGAAATGACGGTGATCTAGCACCTCTTATACTTTCCTGGACTAAACTTAGGCCCATTATCCAAAGTGAGGCACCACAAGAGCAGAAGAACGGGATCCATTTGTACTCGCCATCGAATTGGTACTAACTGATCAACACTAGGGTGATCACAGGGCAGAAATACTCTCCAGGGATTAGGGGGATGGAGGGGGCAAATCTACAACTAAAGGACACGGGGAGCACTAAAGGGAGGGAAGGGCACGCCTTTAACCTGCATTTGGGTGAGGCAAAGACATAAAGTGTAACTAGAATGTTTGTACCCTTACAATTCCTTGGAATAATAATAATAAAAAAAATGGGCCTAACAATAGTTTACAACTTCATGTGAGTATAAATTAAACAATAAACACGAACTTGTCTAGAGACAAAAAATACATACTAGATAGGTTTAAAACAGTATAGATTTAAAACAGGATTTAAATCTTTTGTTTCATGTACCTCAGGTTTAATCTTTCTTTGGGTATAACTTACTCCTTGGGTATTCTTACTATATATATAAAATTTATATGAAAATGGAAAATAAACACCAAACAAGTCAATTAGTTGCTTCTTTTGGCAAAACCAATGAGATATGTGTGATAAAAACATTCTAATCACTACAAGATATTTCTGTTAGATTCCCATGAGACACAGGGACTAATGGCACTGAGTCAAAACCAAATTGTACCGTTATATGTGAAATGGTATCCATTTGAAGAGCTAATGACATCAGATGCACTCTATAGCAGACTTTTCATTTTTCAGCACAACAGGGAAAAAGGATTACATTCTGGGGGGCAAAATGGGAGGTGAGAAACATGTTACAGTAAATAGGGTTAAATCAGTAGCTTGGACAGATACTTCAAGTTATACTTCCTAATTGAGGTTATTCTTACAATCAGTTTTCAAATAGTGAACATATTCCTACCTTAAACATTTATAAGGGCTCATCTGTCGCTTTCCTTTCTATACATTTTGAAGTATATACAACTGTGTAAGAGGAAATAAGTGAGGCATCTTGAAAAATGTATCTATCTGTCAAATACTGTATGTTATTTACCATAGTTAGGAACAGCAGCAAACAAATGAGCTTGCAGTTTAAAACTTAGGAAAAAACTGCTTTAAAAACAAACCTATTTTGAAATAATCCTAAACTTAGCATTAAATTTTAACTTTCAAACACTTGGTACTATTTCCAAGAGGAAATTACAACTGCTTCTGCATGTAACCCTGGTTTAAATATTGCTGAAAATACCCATATCATTACCTATTTAGCAAATATCTGAAACCAAACAAAATAATCCACCATTGGACATTAATATTTTACAAATAGCATAAGATCCCAAAAGTACAAGAAACACCTTGGCATTATATAAAAAGAAATTTAGTTGACAATTCTAAATCCAACAGGGCACCTTAAGAGGGGACCATCTAGAAATCTATCACACAATACTTCGGACTCAAACATTATACTAAAATTGTAATCTTTATCAAACAAACGACCCTTTACATTTAAAATAACTACTTTAAAGACATTTAAACTGTAGACAACATTTAACTTTAAGAATTAAAAACAGTCCTATAATAATCAATCCTGATCTTTTATTTTTCTCAACAATTAAATAAATACAAATGCCTACTTGACTTTTAGGCCTAATCATCTCTCTATTCCTTTACTCCAGTTCCACAACATAAAAAATAATAAAGGTGAACAAACAAGTCAGTAATGGCACACATTTCAGCAAGGGCCATTGTATTAGAATTATCAGTAACAGGAAATTTTAATTTTAGAAGAGTAAATTTTTAGTGTGTATCAAACTAACATTAGAAATGGCTTTCAAAGATGCATACATGGCATAAACCAAAATAGTGGTTATCTTCAGATGGCAACATTATGAGGAATTTTAATTTTCTTCCTGTTTGATTATATAATTTTCTAGTTTTTTAAAGAGAACATATATTGTGGTTTTATAATCAAAAAAACAAATATTTGTGGGAGGGTAGTGTTTTTAGATTACATAAATAGTGCCAAATGGCTAGACAGAACACAGACTAAGTATACCTACATAAAATGAAGGGTTTTTATTTTTTTTCCATCAGAAAGGGCCTCAAAAATTACCTATCTATGCAACTAATTTACTCTGTGTGTGCACGTGTGTGTGTGTGTATGTGTGTGTATATATATATGTATATGTGTGTATATATATATATATATATATATAAAAATAAACTTAGCTCTGATTTAAAAAGACCACCGGACCAGAAATCCCAAGGAGAATATTTCTTGGGTGATAAAAATAATCCATTTTTAAGATTGTTTACACTCCAAACATATGCAAAAATGAACACATTTAAGTGTATACACTATCACATACACTATAATAAAACAAAAAACTGTAGGAAAAACTATTTTAAATGGAGCCTCCCCAAACCTTGTAATTGAAGCCTAACTTCAATGTTGAATGAGGGAACAAAGCATATCATTAAAAAGTTGGTCTGAAAAGCACAAAGCTGGCCTGCAAGGGGACGTTAAGAAGCAGGCTAAGTGTCCCAAGCAGCAAGCTCTTTGCTTTGCTCTCTAGATCCTTCAGTAAATCAAAGCCCTTCTACATAAATGGGTGTGATTTAGCCAAGTTTTCCCATAAAATAATGTAATGAAAGATTTCTACCAACTAGGGATCATACTTTATGTGAAATTTCTTAGTGACATTCAGATTAATTCCAGTGTCCACAATTTAAGCGACTTTCCATAGGAAATTAAAACCCCAAATCCAAGGACCTGATATTTTCATGATAGTTGGGGAAAGTGTTCCAGTGTAAAATGAAGTTTAGATTTGCTTCACTGTGTACATCTTAATATATTCAGAGGAGTAAAACCCAAAAGCAACCATAAGTCAAAATGCTATAAAACATTTTTTGTTGTAAGATAATTAAATTCTTTCCAGAATTATGTGTAACTAAGTTAATATATTCATTTGTAACTAATTGAACTTTTCCAAATTCTCATTTGCAAATGAGACTCATACAGTTAAAATCAATTACACAAATTATTATATTAGAAAGATCAAAATTTACACTACTCAAATGTGACTCCTTAAGACAGATTTTAACATGTTCTTTCAACTTTATTCAAATCATCAGTGTCCCCCACCTTCAGCATTTACCATTTTAAAAAGATCAATTTAATGCTATCAAAAGGCGATGTTCACTTTAATCCTGTTTGCCTTCACGCCACTGTCGTGAGCCTTCATTCCAAGCCACGTACACAAAGAGGGCCAGCACCACATGGACTGCAACCACTGCAACGATAGCAGCATAAAAATAGCTGTCCCTATTGGACATCCCAAGGGCGCCTATCAAGAGAAAAAAAAAGTTTCCATTTTATTCCAAAATTTACCAAAGAACAAAAAAATAAAGCATAATAATTTTTATTAGCTGTATATTTCTTAAACTAGTCAGGCAATTAAAAAGTAATATTTTGGTAATGGACTAAGTATTCATTACAAGATTTGAGTATCTTCTATATACTGAGAACATTATTTTAAACAAAACCATAATTATAACTTCATCTAAGGACTTTAACAACAAAAAGGGGACTTCATTTTCTTTTCCTTCCATTATCTGACACTAAAAGTCCATTCCCCAAATTCCTCCTCCCATGTCAGCCAACCCCTGCTCTCGAAGAGATACTAAAAGAAAGGATCTACAAGCTATTTCACAGAAAACCATAAACAAATAAGATGTCAAGCTGAAATAAGTGATGGAAAAGCTCATTTCATAAAGACTTATTATAAGCAATGTGACTTTTGAAAAGCAAAACAGACAAAAGAAAAAAAATTAAGAATACCCAGTTTATAGATATAGAGAGGTCATAAAAGCACAAAATCTTTAATTGGTAAGGAAAAAATGTCTTCTTTTATGGGTCTAGGATTACCTTCAAATATATAAGATTTAGTTGTGAAATATAACCCAATAGGAACAGTGATCATCAAAGCTGTGAAGAACAGGAGCGTCTTCAGGGTAGATGCTAATGAACTTTCATTTCTGGAATAAAGTAAACAAAGATAAAATCAGAACCAGCATAGCCACAGCCAAACACTCCTACGTACCTAACACTATAAACTCCCACAGACGAGATGCTGGATAGTCTGTCCCCTGGAACCAGAGGTCAAAGAGTAAGATCAGAGGCAGGGACTCATAATCCAAAGATCCTAGAGACCCTGTTGTGGGCAGTTGGAATTTCTTCAGCTGAAATATGGGGAATATATCACCATCTTTGAGAGACTGTCATTCAAATCCAGTGTGAGAGAAAACGTCACAGCACTCCCATAAGCAGACAAAGTGAGCCAACATACCGGGTGGGAGAACGAATCTGGTGCCCCAGATGTTGGAATCGGAGCTTTGGTCCAAGGAAGCAGCGGCCGCACTGGTCCTAGAGCCACCAGGCACCAGACACTGGACCAACGGGGAAGATCTGCAGATTAACCAACGCGCCTTTCCCCGCTGGAATCAGGGCTCTGTCAAGGGAAGCCTCCGACACTAACCACGGAGCTTCTGGCAGCGTACGCCTCCGCTCAGTTCGCCTGGTCTGAAGGGAAACCAACCCGGCCAACAGGTGAACCAGCACAGCCCTCCTGCTGGAACTGGAGCTTCTGTCACCAGGAAAAAATAGAGCTAAAAGGAATACTTCGAAACACATTTTACAAGGCCAGCATCACCTTCCTACCTAAGCCAAAGACACAGCAAGAAAATTATAGGCCAGTATCTCTGATGAATATTGGTGCAAAAATCCTCAATATTTTCAAACTGAACTCAACAACACATCAAAAAGATTATATATTATGACCAAGTGGGATTTATCCCTGGCATGCAAGGCTTGTTTTACCTATGCAAATTAATCTGTGATGCATCACATTAATAGAAAGATAAAAACCACATGATCATCTCATTTAATACCGAAAAAGCATCGGCATCCTTTCCTGATAAAAACTCCTAACCATTTACACATAAAGGTAGGTTTGTCAACATAATGAAAAACCCCTTATGAAAAACCCACAGCTAATATCATATTCAATGGGAAACAATGCAAAGCTTTTCCACCAAGATCTGGTAGAAGGCAGAGATACCCACTCTCACCATGTCTATTCAACACAGTACTAGAAGTAATAACAAGAAAAATAAGACAAGAAAAAAAATAAAAGCCATCCAAATTGGGAAGAAAGAAGTAAAATTATCTGCATTTGCATCACATTTCCTAATTTAAAATCACATTATAAAGTTATAGTATCAAAACTGTATGTATTGGCATAAAAACACATACCAGTGAAACAGAGAGCCCAGAAATAAATCCAAAGATGTATGGTTAACTAATTTTTGACAAGGGTACCAAGAGGACACAATGGGGAAAGGATAGTCTCTTCAAAAAATGGTGCAGGGAAAATTGGATTTCTACATGCAAAAGACTGAAACTGGACTCTTATCTTACACCACCCACAAAAATCAACTCAAAAATGGATAAAATAACTACAACATAAAGACAAAGTTTTAAGGCATAAAACTCCTAGAAAAGAACATAAGGGGAAAGCTCCTTTACACTGATGTTGGCAATGATTTTTTTTTGGTATCACAACAAAAGCTCAGGCTACAAAAGCAAAAATAAGTAAATGGGACTGCATTAAACTAAAAAGCTTCTTCACAGCAAAGGAAACAGTCAACAATATGAAAAGGCAAATTACAGACCAGAAAAAATATTTGCAAACCACCCATCTGATCCCCAAATTAATTCAACAGCAGAAAAACCACCCGATTAAAAAATGGGCAAAACACCTAAGCAGACATTTCTCCAAAGACGTAAAAATGGCCAAGAGATACACGAAAAGGCGCTCAACATCACTAATCATCAGGGAAATTCAAATTAACACCACTATGAGATATTACCCCACACCTGGTAGGATGGCTATTATCAAAGAGATAACAAATGTTGGTGAAGGTGTGGAGAAGGAGGAACCCAACTACACTGTGGGTGGGAATATAGATTGGTGCAGCCATTATGGAAAACAGTACGGAGGTTCCTAAAGATACAACCCAGCAATCCCTTTTCTGGGTATATACCCAAAGGAGATGAGACCACCATCTCATAAAGATAATCTGTGCTTCCACGTTCACTGCACCCATTATTCACAACAGCCAAAATATGGAAACCTAAGTATTAACAGACAAAATAAAAAAACTGTGGTATGTATGCATACCACATTATTTGGCCTTAAAAAAGGATACCTGCCAATTGCCACAACATGGATGGACCTGGAGGACATTATGCTAAATGAAACAAGCCAGACACAGAAAGACAAATACTACATGATCTCAATTATATGTGGAATCTAAAAAAATATGTATCAAACATACAGGAATAGAGAACCATGGGGGGGGGCAGGGGGAGGAAATGGGGAGAAGTAGGGTCAAACGATACAAAGTAGCAGATATGTAGGATGAACAAGTTTAGAGTTCTAACATACAAGAGAACTATAGGTAATAAAATTGTATTAGGGATTTTTGTTACATAAGATTTAACTGCTCTAGTCACATACACACACACACACACACACACACACACACACACACAAAACTATGTGAGAAGACCGATATGTTAATCTGATTCACTATAGTACTCATTTTACTATCTATATGTATTTCATAACATCATGTTGTGAATTTCAAATATACACAAAATTTATTTTTAAAAAGACCTGTACAAAAAACCTCCCACAAACACTGGACAGAACATGTAACATACTAGATATAACCACATCTATTTCTTGATTACATGCCTTGCACGTGTGTGAGTAATTAAATACTTATTGGTGTAAAAACAAGTTCTAATATTTTCATTTAGTACATGAATCTTTTAACATATCTCACTTATTACTGAGCTATAAAACTCTCATCTAATATATGTAAGCTCCCTTAAAGTGTTTCCTCGTAGTAAATTTTTAGAGGAATTTATTGTGTAATCTTCACGTAGAATGTGATTGTCTGCAGTAAAGGATCTACAAAAAAACACAAAAAGTCACTATTTGGCCACCTCTTTTGTGGACCCTAAAAAAACACTTGACCTATGGTGTTTTTATGGTGAGTAACAGTATGTTTTAGGTATGCAACTTTCAGATTATCTAACTTGATAAATGAACGAAGCTTTGAGAATGTAGAGAAAGGGAAGGTTAACTGATTATTTTGTTCTTTAGATTACCTCTTTTGCATATCTATTATCTGGCCTGGCTTTTAAAAAGTTTATTATTGAAAAGATGATATAACACCATAAAATGTTTTAATTTAAACAAAATCACTTGCAATCCCACCACTTCAACATACCCTTCTCTACATGTTAATTTCTAGCTCCAAGGCAATCTACACACAGCATACCTTAACAATTTGTAGCTGATCTTCAATTTCATCTCACTTATCTCTTTACTTCAAACTTCAAAAATCTGACTACTTTCCTCATTACTGTGTGATTTCATTACTATGGAACTAAGTATAAAGTCAAAGTTAAGTGAACAAACTTTTAAAAACTAGCAAACTTCGTCTAGTGTTTACAGGACATTTTCCCCTTGGCTTCCAGGCACAGCAGCTGTTGGTTCTGCTGGCACAAGCCAGCTTGGGTAGAATCAATGGTTTATTCCAAAATAAAGTAACTGATGTTATTCGATTGATTTCTTCCACGTATCTCTGATTGGGTGTTACTGAGCAGAGACTTGTTAGAAATTAGGAATGGGAAAGGCTAGAATTAAAGTTGTCCTCATACAAAGGAAAAAGTTCAAGATGAATCTTACTGTGCCCCCACTCATACTACTACCTAGAGTTTCCCCACTTCATACAAACTTCTGCAGCAAACATTGAGCAGATGGAGCCTACCACATTCCCTTTTGTGGTAAACAAGACTTACAACAGAATTCTTTCTTCCACTGCCAAGATTTCATTGCATATTCCATTAGGAAACTAGAATCAGTCTAGGAGGGCTATAGTGTATTCTAAGTATACCTAATAAAAATATCTGTTGGTATCCTCATAAGTGAATAGTAATTTAAAAAAAAAACCATATTGACATTGTGGGGGAGAAAAAAGATCACAGGGCTCCAAAAATCACTAGTTTTGGAGTTAGTGAGCTTGCTCAAATGCCAGCTTCAACACTTACTAATTGTGTGGTCTAATTCTGTGATCTTGGGCAAGTCACTTCCCCTGAATCAATAAAATCAGGAAACTAAGCAGTTAGAGAAATTAAGAATTAAGATAATATATGTAAAGCACCTACACTAAGCCTGGCACACAGTAGATCTCAATGAATGGTAAGGTAACTCCCTCACTACT
The DNA here is from genome assembly GCA_963575035.1 of Avahi laniger. Taxonomy (NCBI): domain Eukaryota; kingdom Metazoa; phylum Chordata; class Mammalia; order Primates; family Indriidae; genus Avahi; species Avahi laniger. The sequence goes on from CAUYSK010020859.1 coordinate 8,425, forward strand.
CCCTTGCCTACTGAGGTGGGTCAGAGCCACCTGTCCTCTCACAGATTCCTTTTGCTCAGCCACCAGCCCCCATCCTACTGACTAATTCCCCAAGTGAAGCAGTCCCACACCAGGGGACTATTCCTTTACATTCATTCATTCATACAACAAACGTTTATTAAGCCCCGATGATGCAGGCCCCATAGAGAACAGGAGATGAAGGAGGCCAGGTTTTTGTCCTCAGAAAGTTCACCCTGCAATGGGGAGACTGCAGACAGCAAGATCACAATATAAACGACAGTTGGGAGGAAGTGCTAGGATAGGAGGACGAGCTGAAGGCCCACTGACCTATGCCCCATGACCCCGGATTCCTTTTTCCCAAGTGAAAGGTCGGGGTCGGGCGTGCAGACGCTGCTTTCCCTCTCCCCCACCCCGCAGCCGGACCCCACGCCCACCCTGTTCAGCTAGGGCCTTCCCTCATGTCCCGCTCCGGACTGGGCCCCGCTCACGGCTACCTGAACTCGGGCGGCTGCAGCGCGTTCAACGCCGCTTTATCTAGGCGTTCCATGCCGTCGCCGGGCCGGCAGCAGGCGCTCGGCGACGTGCTGGACTCGGCGGCCGCGCTCAGTAGGCCCGGCGGGGAACAGCTCGAGACCGGCCGCGCCGGAAGTGCCGGTGAGCGCCAGGAGGCGGGCCGCAGGACGCAGGCGTGGCGCAGCGCGGCGACGCACAGCTGTGGCAGGCGCAAGCGCGGGTGCGGGGTGGACATTCACGTGACTTACCGGCGGGGGCTCCGCGGCGCGCGCCCTGCCAGGAGCTGCCTGTGCTGGAGGAGCAGGCCGGGCGAGTAGCCCAGCCATTCCACGTTGAGCCGGGACTTGCCGCGCAACATGGTTCTACTGGGCGGGCGGCGTAGCCGCCGCCCCTTGAGCTCTCTTGAGCCTCTCTTGTCTTTGTCTCGGTCCCTGTAGCTGAGCTGGGGTTGCGAGGATACCCAAGTAGATGAGCTGTGAGGAAGGACTACCAGGCAGACGGCAGTGGTGCTAGGCAACTGAGCAGATTACGACGACGACGACAACAACACAAAAAAGCAATGCACGTTATTCCACCAGTAAACAAACGCCTCATTAATTACTGCCCGCAGTGGAAGGCAGTCCAGCCGTTGGAAGCTGGGAGGAGTTAGTATAACACTCACCCAATTCCATAAAACTACAGAATGTCAGAGTTGAAAAAGCCCTTGCTGAGAGCGACTGTTCCAGGGCCGTTCCCGGTGACCCCAACTTCCACTTAAAAGTTAAAAACATATTTTGCAGCTGCTCAGAAAGCCGCCAATGAGACAGCAGGGACTCAAATAGTAAGGACAGATGGACCTCCGGGGCCTGCGCAATCTGAGAGGTATAAACGAAAAGGGTGCGTAAGCCTGGGGTCAGGCTTGACAAAATTAGGTTGCCACTGGCTGCTAATAAGAGGACAGCCCTTACATGGTCAACGCCTGGAAAGGGCCACTGACCACACATCTATTTTCTGCACCACAAGGATACAAAGACCACTTCTGAAATCATGACTAAACCAGCAGCTTAGAGCCGTGGAAAGGGCAATGGACTGGACAGCAGGAAGCCTGGGTTTTAATTCAAACTTAGTAATACCTCTCTGGACTTCACTAGGTGAGTAAGAACCACCTAAGATAAGAACTAGAGGCAAAACTAGAGAGAATCAATGTAGCTCTGGGGTAGGCAGACTGTGGCTGGCTAACCAAATACATACAGCCTGCCATCTGTTTTTTTACAGCCTGTGAGCTAAGAATGTTTTTTCCAATTTTAAATGGTTGACAAAGTCAAAAGAATAATATCTCACGACACAGGAAAATTATAGGAAATTCAAGTTTCAATGTCCATAAGTAAAATTTTGGAACCCAGCCGTGCTCGTTGGTTTGCATTGTCCACAAGGCAGCACTGAGTAGTTGTGATAGAGGTACTGCTCTGTAAAGTCCAAAATGTTTACCATCTGGCTCTTTCACAGGAAAAGTTTGTGGACCCCTACTCTAGCTAATCAACCCACAATGAGGTCTTCGAACCCCTAGGGACCCATAAATGTAATAATGGTGGTTCTGAGGACAATTTTTAATAGTCTTTAAAACCTAATGAATGTGTTTACTTGTTGTATAAGGCATCTAAAGCTACTTAAAACATCACGTTTCTTTGATTTTGACATAAATTATATCACAATGAGTTTATCCTGGTTATCTCATAGGAAAATACTGTACACGGATTATTACTAAAATAAAATAAGCCATAGTATATTTGGTATACTAAATCTTTTAAAGCAGAATGAACATGAGAAGAGGGGTCTTTGCTTTGTGACTTCATGTATTCCCAGTACCTAGTATATAATATATAGTAGCACTCAATAAATATTTGTTAAATAAATGAATTGGGTCCATGAGAGGACAAAGAGCAAAGGAGTTCTTGGTGGTGAAAAGATTGGAAACCACATACATAGCTGGATTAGTTTGCTGGGGCTGCCATAACAAAGTGCCACAAACTAAGTGACTTAAACAACAGAAGTTAATCATCTCTCAGTTCTGGAGGGTAGAAGTCTGAGATTAAGGTGTCCATAGGGTTGGTTCCTTCTGAAGGCTGGGAGGAAAGGATCTGTTCCAGGCCTCTCCCCTAACTTCTGGTGGTTTGTTGACAATTTTTGGTGTTCCTTAGATTATAGAAGCATTACCCTGATCTCTGCATTTCTCTTCAAATGGCCTTCTCCCCACATCTGTATCTGTGTCCAAATTTTCCCTTTTTATAAGGACATCAGTCATACTGCATTAGGCGCCTACCCTACTCCCGTATGACCTTATTTTAACTACTTACATCTGCAATAGTGCTATTTCCAAATAAAGTCACTGTCTGAGGTGCTAGGGGTTAGGACTTTAGCATATGAATTTGGGGGCTGGGTGGGGACCCACAATTCAAACCCATAGCAGTAGTCTAAACTCCTTGTTGTATAGATGAGGAAACTGTGGCCCAGAGAGAGCAAGGGACTTGTTGGAAGTCACACATCTATCTCATGGGGCCTAGCTCGACTCCTGACTCCCAGGCCAGCACTTTTACATTGTCATTTTAGCAGCCTGTGTAGCAGTTGTATGAAAACTCAAACAGGAACCATTCATAAATGAGATTTGATGTGTGGCAAAATGCCATACATCTAATCTAATTCACATCTTAGTGGTTTTTTTAATAAACTGAAGCTCTTGTTCCTCTTTTTCTTGTTGACTTACACACTTTACCAACATTCACTGTGCACACATTGAGGTAGAGAGAGAACTTCTAGCAAAAACTCAGAAGCTGTAAGAGAAGGAAAGAATTTAGCCAGCATTCTTCCCCTCAGCAAAGCCCTGAAACCTCCTACCTGCAGCAGCTGCTCAAGAATTAGAGGCAAGTGGAGCCCAAACACAGCCATTGCCATGGGAATGAAATAGCATGTCAGGGGGTGTGGCCATTAACAGAGAAATCCATAGCAGTGCCTCAGTTATTCCCTGAGAATCAGTTTCTGATTCTCAAACTGAAAGAGCCCCAGTCTGGCACTTTCATTTTAGTTGAGAAAACTGAGAGCTAAAGATGGGAAGTGACTTGCCTCAAACTTCCTGGGTCAGCAATAGGATGAAAGAATTTATAGTTCTTAACTCTCAGTCTAGTGTTTTCTCCACCACATTGTTGTAAACTTGTACTATTAACCCAGTTACATGGAAAATATACACCCAAAGTCAAATTTTGCAAACCTCCTCCCCAAGTTTGCTTTACTGACCCACGAAATCATAGTCCCCTGCAGTTCTCTTTTGGGTGGCTGGCTGTGGGGTTGGATGGAACCGCCATACTTGAAATACCAACCGATACTTTCCAAAGCCTAGCCCTGTACAGCTTGGTGTTTTTAAAACTAAGATATAAGAAAAATAGAAATAAACTCCACCATACAATCAATAAAACTCATATTTAAAAAGAATGAGAGAGACAGTAACTCTGGCTTCTCTCTAATGTAGGGTGTGATGTCTTTTAAAAAAAAATACGGCGTGGGAGGGGGACAAGGGCAACATACATAACCTAAACATCTGTACCCTCATAATATGCTGAAATAAAAAAAATAAAAAAATACGAATTGGTAAAACATGCCCCCTGGTGGAAAAACATAGTTGCACTTCTAGGGGAAAAAATTGGGTCTAAGCTGGAGGTTATTATATTATAGTAAAAGCCTCCACTGTCGGGACCCCCTGGATAATGAATTGCATTTTACTCAAGGATCTTTGTCACCTCACATTGGCCTCAGGCCACCACTGTTGCCCTAAAGCACATGTCTTGTGCTTCATTTTACTGAGCATGTTCACAATTCCTACAATTTATACTATGCCCATTTCATAGGAGGGAAAACTGAGGCTGAGAAAAATTTCAGTTTGGTAAAGGCCTCATAGCACTAGTAGAGTCCATGGACCTTCTGGCAAAGAGAAAGTAGGCACTGGGAGTCGTGAAATGGGCCCTGCTGCCTGCCCAGCATGGTGTGGGGTCAGCCTAGGGGCCTGCATCCCTTAGCACACCAGTGGCTTGATACAGGAGGAGGAACCCCAGCCCATGAGGGGCCCCAGGGCTTCAGTTACCAACCTCAAAGTGAAGGATCCTGGCCCAAGTGCTTTCCAGATGGGCGGGCAACCAGACTACTCTACGAGAAGAGAAACTAGGCAAGGGCACCCTGAGTACTGATGTCCCCAAGATACACACACGTCTTGCCTCAAAAGGGCCAGGCTCTGGGGGGGTGCTCCCGAACAGTTGGCTGAATGAAAGAGCGAGTGCTAGCGCCGAGAGAGCAGGCCAAGACTCAGGGCCCGGGGTTTGGGTGCCAGAGCCCTTAGAAACGGCTTTCCACGCGGTCTTCCCTAGAGCCAAGGGGGTAGGGCGGGGCGGGGAGTGCAGGGTGCTGCCCGCTTCCACCTCAGGCCTCTCTGATTGGTCCGGAGCAGCGCGTCTTTCTTGCCAACAGGGCCGGGGCCTGGCAGGCCCGCCCACCCGCAGCCCAGGAGGGAAGGGTCCCTGCGTGGGGCAGTCTGAAATCCATGTAGTACAGCCTTGGGGCTCTAGCTCTCCATCCCGTGGAAGCTGGCACCCCCAGCCCGAGCTGCATTCCCAATATTCGTGGAATTAAATAAATACATAATTAATAAATGAGTGAGTGAGTGAGTGAGAAAACTCATTCCAAGGGAAAACCCAAAGTTCTTACAAGATCGCAATGCAAAATAGCTATAAATTTTGCTTTGGGTGGTGGTGGTTGTTTTTCCTGTTCTACTTTTTAACTTTTTCCACGATGAATTGAAAAAGCTAGAAACGCCAGGGAGGGGGACAAAGGTGCTGCAGCAGGAAAATGAAACCTAGAAGAAGCAAGACAAGGAGGAGCTGGTGATTTGGGCATGGATAATTTAAATATATAATAAAAGATGAAAAAAGTGCTCCAGGCTCGGTACTCATGGCCTTTGCCTTCTCGGCTACCCGGTCCCAGGCTGCTCCTCTGAATTCTGTCCTGGGAGAAGGAATTGCCTTCCAAGAAGAGTGTCCTGAAGAGGGTGTGTGCTCTAGTGCGTGGGCCTGGGTATGTGACTGTATGCACGTGTGTGTGTACTTCATTGTGTGTATGAGGATATGGGTGACTGTGTGTGTGTGTGTGTCTGCATGCATGTGAGTTTGTGTACATTGTTGGGAGAAATAAAAACAAAATGTCCCAGCCCAAAAAACTTCTCCATAAATGTATAAGAGAACAATTTTATTGACTAAGCATTAAATTAGAATGTAGTGACTATCACAGGCAACCATCTAAAGGGATTGCAAAGACAGAAAGAAATCTCATAGGAGACATACCTCATAGATGATGCAGGTTGGGTTCTAGACAACCACAACAAAGCGAATCTCAGCCTTGGGGCCACATGTGGCCTTCTGGATCCTTGAGTGCGGCCTTTTGACTGAATCCAAATTTTACAGAACAGATCCTTTCATTAAAAGAGGTGCAGCAGAGAAAGATGATGCTTTTCTTACCTCTTTTGGTGCTTAAAAAAGAACAATCTTGAAATCAGAAGGCTGCAGGTTCCCCACCCCTTTAATAGTATTATGTCTAAAAAAGTATGTGCCGTAATTTAAAAATATTTTTATTGCAAAAAAATGGTAATGATCATCTGAGTCTTCAGCAAATGGCAATCTTTGCTGATGGAGGATCTTACCTTGATGTTGATGGTTGCTGACTGATCAAGGTAGTGGTTGCTGAAGGCTGGAGTGGCTGTGGCAACTTCTTAAAATAAGACAACAATGAAATTTCCCCATCAATTGAATCTGCCTTTCACAAAAGATTTCTCTGTAGCATGAGCTGCTGTTTGATAGCATTTTACCCACCATAGAACTTCTTCAAAATTGAAGTTAATTCTCTCATACCCTGCTGCTACATTATCAACTACGTTTATGTAATATTTCAAATCCTTTGTTATCATTTCAACAATATTCACAGCATCTTCACCAGGAGTAGATTTCATCTCAAGAAACCACTTTTTTTCCCATCCATAAGAAGAAATGCCTCATCCGTTCAAGTTTTATCATGAGATTGCGGCAATCCAGTCACATCTTCAGGCTCCACTTCTATTTCTCTCGATATTAATATTTCCACTACATCTGCAGTTACTTCCTCCATGGAAGTCTTGAATCCCTCAAAGTCATCCGTGACTGTGGGAATCAACTTCTTCCACACGCCTGTTAATGTTGATATTTTGACCTCCTTCCATGAATCATGAATGTTTTCAAGGGCATCTAATGTGGTGAATTCTTTCCAGAAGGTTTTCAATTTACTTTGTCCAGATCCATTAGACTGAGGAATCACTATGGCAGCTATAGCCTTATGAAATGTATTTCTTAAATAATAATATCTGAAAGTCGAAATTGCTCCCAGATCCATGGGCTGTAGAATAGATGTTGTTTTGGCAGGCAAGAAAACAACATTAGTCTCCTTGTATATCTCCATCAGAGCTCTTGGGTGACTAGGTGTATTGTCAGTGAGCAGTGATCTTTTGAAAGGAATCTTTTTTTCTGAGCTATAGGTCTCAATAGTGGACTTAAAATATTCAGTAAACCGTGATGTAAACAGATATACTGTCATCCAGGCTTCATTGTTCCATTTACAGAGCACAGGCAGAGCACATTTAGCATAATTCTTAAGGGCCCTAAGATTTTTAGAATAGTAAATGAGAATTGGCTTCAACCTAAACTCACCAGCTGCCATTAGCCCGTAACAAGAAAATCAGCCTATCCTTAGAGGCTTTAAAGTCAGGCATTGACTTCTCTTTAGCTATGACAGTCCTATATGGCATATTAAGGAATATAAAGCTGTTTTATCTACATTGAAAATCTGTTGTTTGGTGTAGCCACCTTCCTCAATGATCTTAGCTAGATCTACTGGATAACTTACTGTAGCTTCTACGGCAGCACTTGCTGCTTCACCTTGTACTTTTTTCTTATGGAGATGGTTCCTTAAACTTCATGAACCAGCGCTCCTAGCTCCCAACTTTTCTTCTGCAGTCTTCTCACCTCTCTCAGCCTTTATAGAATGGAAGAGAGTTAGGGCCTTGCTCTGAATTGGGCTTTGACTTAAGGGAAGGTTATGGCTAGTTTGATCTTCTGTCTAGACCACTAAAACTTTCTCCCTATCAGCAGTAAGGCTGTTTCTATTTATCATCATGTGTTCACTGGAGTAGCATTTTTAACTTCCTTCAAGAACTTTTCCTTTGCACTCACAACTTGGCTAACTGTTTGGTTAAAGAGTCCTAGGTTTTGGCCTATTTCAGCTTTCAGCATGCCTTCTTCATTAAGCTTAATCATTTTCTAGATTTTGATTTAAAGTGAGACACATATGACTCTTCCTTTCACTTGAATATTTAGAGGCCATTGGAGAATTATTAATTGGCCCAATTTTAATATTGTGCGTCTCAGGGAATAGGGAGGCTGGAGGAGAGGTAGAGAGATCAGCAATGGCTGGTCAGTGCAGCAGTCAGAACACACACAATATTTATCGATTAAGTTTGCTGTCTTACATGGCTGTGGTTTACGGCACCCCAAAACAACGACAATAGTAACAGCAAAGATCACTGATCACAGATCATCATAACAGATACAGTAATAATGAAAAAGTTTGAAATATTGCAAGAATTACAAAAACATGACACAGAGACACAAAGTGAGCACATGCTGTTAGAAAAATGACACTGATAGACTTGCTCGACACACGGTTGCTCCAAACCTTCAGTTTGTTAAAAAAAAAAAAACCGCAGTATTTGTGATGCACCTTGTCACTCCAGCTGGCTGCCTACCTATCTGCCAGCCACTGTACTGGAGGAGTGTCACCTTCACTTTGGTGCCTCTTGCTCCATTTGGACACGTGACATGGACACCTGGCTTTCCACATATCTCAGGGCTGGGCCCAGACAAACAGCATTCCCTACCTCTCCTCTCAAAATGGCCCTGAGTCCCCAAGACATGTTAGAGCAGGTATTTCCTCTGGGAATGCGTGGGGCCGTGGGAGGTCACAGCATCACACAAAAGAAATCCTTCCTAGAATTGCAAACTTCCCAGTGGTCATCCAGCCCCTAATTCCCCACCCCCTCTAGGAACAAGGAGCTCGGTGCCTCCCAAGATGGTCAAGTGGCTTGTCTTGCCTCCATGAGTAGGCTGTCAGTGGCAGAGGTCAGCCTAAGTATCTCCTCCCCCCATTCAGGGTGCTTACCTCTGTAAACCCTGCCCAAGACATTTTGGTGACCATATCTCATTGCCTTGACCTGACTGTCAACAAGTCCCCCAAATCTCTAGGCAGGTACTGCCAAGTCTTCTCTGACTGCTCCTTGTGGATTTTTTAGATCAAAATATATGTCCTAGAGCTGGGAGGATTGCTGAGGCCAGGAGTTCAAAATATATGTCCTCATAACGATCCCTGTGACATCTCACCTGGGGTCCACAAGGCAGATACACAGGACCCGGTGGGAAAACAGCTGGGTTGCAGTGGAAAGAACTACGCTTGGAGGCAAGGGTCTGGCCCTGCTGCTGTCGGACCACACACAGGTGAGTGTCCCTTTCTGAATATTTGCTTATCTCATCTGGAAACAGTTTCTTATGAGGCTCTAATGATCTAGTGGGTGCAGTAGTCACCTCACCAGCTGCGAAGTCCTGTTGAGAGAGGCAGCTGGGCCATAGGAGAAAGACAACTGGGCTGGGAGCAAACAGATCTGGGGGCAAGTGTGTCTCTGGCCAGGGCTCCCATGTGACCTTGTCAAATATCAAATGTGGATGGAACTAGGAGGGCTGTAACTGTTAGACTTTTCGAGCTGAGGTACAACGACATCTGCCCCTTGGTGTGCAGTGGCTAGAGGAGAGGGGCTCTCACTCTAGGGTGGAGGAGGGGGTCGGTTACACTACATGACTAGTCCCTTCCTTCCAAAATCAGATGATTTTGTGTTCTCTGAGCCCTTGGTGAGATCAGGTATATTTTTTATAGCACCTAGTACAGCCTTGTGTACACAGTTGGGCTTAGCTGAATGAGTGAATGAATCTTTCTTTCTTCATATAACAGGGAGGGCCTGTAATGGGGTGTTATCCTTGGCCCCTGACACCAGGGTAATGATGGCGTCCCACAGTAAAACATTTTTGTGTGTAAATATCACTTAAGTCTGCACAGCGGTTGTCAAACAGTGAAGCCCTGACAGAAGCCAGTGCACCAACCTGGAAACATTTTTATGGTAATCATTTTCCTACAGAACTTGGAGCTTCAAAAGGAGGGCATTCAAATATTCTCCTAGAATGTTGCAGCTGGAAGGAACTTTCAAGATCACAGAATTCAACCCTTTCATTTCCCAGATGGCGAGGCACCAGCTGTTGGGGGTGAAGAGAGGGGTGCCTTCCCTGGCCCGGGGCCTGGCACATAGTAGGAACATACCAGAGGCTTACTGCTGCATGTCTGCCTGCTTGACAGTATGCCAAGCAAGGCCATGACAGTGCAGGGTGAGAAACAAGCCACCACTCAGGTAAGGCAGTAGGGCCCAAATTAGCCCCAGGGGTGGCTGGAGGTAAGAAAGCCAGATAGACAGGAGCTGTAAATGAGACAGTGTAAACAGAAAGGGAGAAAGCAAGAAAGAAGGAGTGAAAGAAAGGAGAAGAGAGGGTCTGGTTGGGTTCTGTGATATGACTTGAGTGAGAAGAACAGAGAGGCCCACCAGCCCCTATCTCACTCAGGTGGAGTGGAAGCTCAAGGAAAGACATCTTCCATGTAGAGGAGTGTGCTGGGGAACACTGAAGGGGTCCCACAGGTCTGCAACTTGGGGCAGATTCTGGGCACCCCTTCTCTGGCTGACAAGCATGGCCCACAAAACCTAGCCTATACCCTCCACATAGAACATCCCTTCTGGGGAAATACTGCCCCAAATTCACAATTCCAACAGCTTTCTGAGGCTCCTCGATTTCCCCCTCATTTTAGAATGCACTTCTATTGATATCTTTTGAAATCCTAGCCATACTTACTAGCTCAGCTAAAATACCATGTCTTTTGTGAAGCATTTTTTAACATCCAAGTCCTAATTCATCATCCCCACAACCTACTTGTCCCCCTTCTTCTGCACTCCTCTCAGTCTGATTTTTGTGAGAGTTGCTGGGTGGTGTCTTTCTCCCCAGCTCCAACCTCCCTTCACATTTTTCCTTTATTGTGCTCAGAGAATTGGTTTCATGCATGTTTGTGGCTCCTGTAGTCCCTGGCAATATAGATGCTCAGAGAGCGTTTGTGGCCCAGATGAAAGAATGAGTGGAGAGGGGCTGGAACCCCCCTCCGACATCGCCCAGAGGACAGGAGGGAAGGGAGGGAGGAGAAGAGGGGAAAGGAGGAAGAAGAAGTGAAGGAAACAAGGAAAGAGGGGCAAGGAAGGAAGGAAAGACTGTTGAGAAAACACAGGGCCTCTCAGGGAGAGGCGGGAGGGGAGGGTGGTGATGGTGGTGCAATAGCAGACCAGATTCCCCATGCAAGGAGGGGGACACTTCACAGTTCCATTCATTGTTTTAGTCTTGTATTCATTTATTGAGTGCCTACTATATGCCAGGTGCTACTTCGCTTTGTTTTTTAGTGGTATACGCTAGTGGTTAAGGGAGGGTAAGCCTGGGTTCAAATCTCAACTCATTCACTAGCTATGGGACTTTAGACAAGTAACTTAATTCTCTGTGCCTCAGTTTCTTTACCTATAAAATGAGTATCCTAATAGTGCCTTCCTCATAGGTTCTTGTAGGATTATATAATTTAAGAGATACAAAGTGCATAAAACAGTGCTTGGCACATATTAATAGCAAGTTCTACATAAGCATTTTAAATAGGCACTGATAATATATGTTTTGTGAACATTACTGAACAAAACCATCAAAAAGTTTTGCCCTTATGGAGTTTAAATCCTCATGGAGAGAGATGGGCAATTCACAACAACAAGGAAATCATGTTAGGAGGTGAGACATGACATGGGGTAGTGCAGAGCAGGTAGGGCAAGCTAGGAGCAGGAAGGTGTGGGTTTCAATTTTAGACACAATGGTCAGAGTGGACCTCACAGAGAGACCTGGGTGTAGACTGCCTCAGCTTGAACCTGAAGCTTGGGTTGGGCCTGCTCACCATTTCTCCAACTTTTGCTAAGGCACCCAGGGTTGCTTGTGTTCATGAGCATCCTTTGGGGACAGGAGGATATCCTTCGAGAGAGTACTCCTAGAGACCAGGTGCCTTGAGGGTAAAAAACTGTTTGCTGTCGAGTTAGAGAAGGCACAGAAGCTGGCGAGGAACCAGGGCCTTTGCCAGCACAGCAGGGTAAATACTTGTGGCCAAGTCTGGCAGCTGCTGGGCCTCTGCAGAGCAAACACGACCCTACCAGTTGGCACAGAGGCAGCTAGGGAAGCCAAAGCCCTTGGGCAGTCTTAGCTAATGAGGGCCTATAGTATGAAGCTTGCCTTCCACCTTTCTGCTCCATGGGACCACATCACTTTTTTCCTAAGCTCGGCTTCTACTTACCTGGGAAGGCTGGTGGAACAGACTGGGAGTGTCCTGAATTTTTTTTTTTTTTTTGAGACAGAGTCTCACTCTGTTGCCTGGGCTAGAGTGCCGTGGCGTCGGCTTAGCTCACAGCAACCTCAAACTCCTGGGCTCAAGCGATCCTCCTGCCTCAGCCTCCCAAGTAGCTGGGACTACAGGTGTGTGTCACCACACGCAGCTAATGTTTTTTTGCATTTTTTAGTAGTTCCAGGCTAATTTTTCTA
>CAUYSK010020860.1:0-15971 GCA_963575035.1 Avahi laniger
GGGTTCCCGCTGGGTCTGGGATTCAATGCAAATCAATGGAAATCAAACAATTGTCTGGCTGCTTCTTCCCAGTCTGTTTTCTCCTTTTGTCTCCTGGGGACCATCCTTAACAAATCTCTTTCGCTTGCATCCTTGCCTCCAGGCCTGCTTTTGGGAGAATTAATCTAATACCTGAGCTCTGCTCCAAGTGATTAGGAGAGTAAAGAGAAGTTAAACCTATAACCTGGAGAAGTTAGGAAACTTGGGTTTCATTATATAAAGACACCTACTCACAGTGGACACTGATTGTCATATCTTCTTTCTTGTCTTGTGTGGAAGCATAAATTAATCAATTTCTGCTCCCTCCCTCTCTCTCTCTCTCTCTCTCTCTCTCAGTTAAATGGTGGGTGACAGTTTCTGGATTTGCTTAGTGTTTTATGGCAATATATCTGCAAAAGCTTTTTTGAAGAGCTATTTTTTTAAAATAAGAAATTTTATAAATGTAAATATTTAAATAAATATCTAAATAGATGGTAGATATAGTTTATTTCAGAAATGGGAATTGGGAGAATGATTTTCAATGTTTAATAAAAATTTAAAAATCCAAAAGCTCCTTATTTTTATAGTTTTTACTATTCATTAGTTGTATTTTCAATTATAATAGCCCTCCTTTGCATGCTGGTTATCTGAACATCTAGACATGACATTCTTAGTTCCAAGAAAAGCAAATACAAATGTTTGCCAAAGAAATAGACACAGCAGTTTGTATATGTTATTTTACAGTAAATAATATTTTCTTTTCCTCCTTCCTGCCAAAATTTGACTAGTTCTTGTGTTAAACATGTTTGACTATCCATAGGCAATAATTACATATGTAAACTTTACTTTTTTAATAAAAATGTGTTTTTATTAAATACTTTGCAAAGTAGAACTTTAAAGGTACTATCCCTGATTTATTGCCTGCTCCCCCTTTTCTCTCTTTCCTCTTTCCTTTCTTTCTTTCTTCATGTACACCACCACGAACTTATTAAATATAGATTATTTGAGTGATATAATATTCTTCATTTGTAATACATTGGCTACTATTATAATTATCGATCCAATTATTGACAAAAAAATATTAAGCTTTCATTCTAACTTGATTATCATAAAACATTTTTTTGTGAGCTTGTCTCTACCATAAAGACTTTTAATGGCATTAGGTTATGACAAAATACAATAGTCTATCATAAATTAACAGTAGTCTCTTATAAGTTTTTACGGCCTGGGGGAAAAATAGACATTGCTAAAAGCTTTCAAGCTAAAAAAAAAAAAAAAACCAGAGAATTCATAGAATTTGTAGCATTTGGGTAAATGTTATGATGATGTTTATCAACCCCACAAGTTGTTCTTACATTTTGAAAGCAGTTATAAAGACACTTAAGGAGTATCTTAGTGTTCCCCTATTTCTTTAGGATGAAGTAAGAAGGAAAGGTGTCTGTATCACTCAATGTGGTGTTAAAATTTCAGGAACATTACATCTGTGATGTTAAACAATTGTTACCACTACCTGTGATTTTAACTACTGTTTATCTTTACCTGCGGTATTAAGACTTACTGGCCGATGGTACTTCCACAAAAATGTGTTTGCTGGCTTTAGCAGCAGCTCCTGCTTTTTCTAGAAATAACATTTCCTGGGCTGCCAAAATAGTACATGGCCTGGTGATAGACAGAATGGAGTTGGGAATTAAGCCATCTGCTTTCTGGATTCTTTGATTTCTCTGCTTTCTCTTCTGTATTTCTGCAGGGCTGGGCACTTGGCTGCCATTGAGAAGGAAGACCAGGGACCGGGATCAGTCTCTACTATGTTTCCTGGGTGATTTTAACTGACAACTTCCCAGGCTGAAAGGGAAAGATCTGATCATGGCATCCTTTGCTAGGGCCACCAATGCATAGAAGAGATGTTAAATATGTTTAAACAGGCTGATACACATAGAAAAAAAAAAATCTAGGCTGAAAATTCAAATAAAGATTTTTCTTGGAGTACAAAAACTCCTGAGTCACTTACATCTAATTCTACTGATTAGAAATGTCTGTCTGCCTCCAGGACCAATTTGAAACCACCTATGACAAGAGAAAATAGTTAGAAAGATAACTCCTTTTATTTTCTGCTCCAATTTATTCTGTAGACAATTATACCAAAAAATAAACAAAACTGGAAAATGTGTTTACTTCACTGATTTTCCGAGAGTTAGCAATACAATGCCTGAGGATTGAACTTAATATATTTCATCATTTTCTCTCCTGAGGTGGAATTACTTAGCTGATTGATTATCTTTTAAAACATTTTTCTAGCCCACTGGCTTGTTCCTTGTTTCCACAGGAAAGTTTGGCAGTCATTGATGTATTCTGGATTAGCAGCTATCAATTCATTGGAATTCTGTAATTTTATGCTATGATTATGTACTGATTTAGAGATTAAAGAAGAATTACCTCTTTTGGTTACATTTTTTTTCCTATTGGCAAAAAAAAAGAAAATGCATGAACTTTTGGAAAAGCACCGTAGCTTTATTTATTGTTTGAAAATTCAAGAATTACTTTGGAAATTTTTATTTACTCTAAGGGGAACAACACAGATACTTACATTACACATAACAAAAAGTATTTCCATATCTCAGAAAATGGCATATTTTAATATAATCAAGACAAATATCAATATTAAAGGTATTATTTAATAGATCAAATCCAAAAGAGAAATGCTATTTAGCATTATATGATTTTTAAAAATAGAAATGTTGGCATTTTATTCATGTAGACCACAAACACTTAACAAGTACCCACTTTGATTTACAAAGTTACTGTAAGGTTGATAGACACAAAAATAAGTAGGTGCAGACATACAATGTTTATAATCAAATCAAGGTAATTGGGGTATCCATCACCTCAAGAATTTATCATTTCTTTATGTTAGAATATTCCAATTTCATTCTTCGAGTTAACTTAGAAATACATACAACTATCATGCACCCATAATAATTAAAAATAAATTTTTGTAAAAAACAAAAACAATAAATTGGATATCCCCTACCCAAATCTACACGGAGTCAAGCAATGGAAATAAAAATTGTGTATAATAAAAGTGTAAAGTAGGAGAGGAGGAGCAAATAAGTTTAATTTCCCTATTTTGTTTTGTATTTTTGTTACCTTCTTAATGGTATATCTCACATCTTCTCTCTATCAATAAAACCTTGTTTACTGGTGCCACAATTAGGACATAGCCTTTTGGTAAACATTTACAACAGATTCCAGAGTCCCTGGAAGGAAAATTGAATTATGCAATTGTGATTTGTTAAATACCATGGTGATATCTGGAGTAGATTCAGTTAGCAGTATGCTCTAAATATTCAACTCAAACAGATGATGTGAAAAATTAGAGAATAAAAGAATACATTACTCCAGTGCATACTGTATAACACTATAATGATATAATTAATCAACAATAATGATACCTAATAATTAGTGTGTTAATTCTAACTACTTGAAGGTGAACATTACCTAAGTAAGTATAAGCATCAGCCACCCAAAGTTAGACTGTTACTGAAATTCAGCCTTCCTGTGTGCCACTTCTTGTTGCTGTATTTGTTTAATCCAGGTGGATTGTTTGGTTCAATATGCCGCCTGATTCCCTGTTGTCATTGTCATTTTTTTAAATAAAAATTTGTCATAAAAATTGTGAATTGTTATTGGTAATTTTCACCAAGCCTCTCATTAAAGGTTTACAATCTATTTTTTAATATCCAAAATAAGAACTCAAAAACTTGATTAAATCCTGAATCATACCAAAAAATATTGACACCCAAAATGCTAAATCTAATTTCACAATGCTTCAAAATTATGTGTACTCAAAAGATTTTCAAAATACTTGCTAAATCTTCTCAAGGTCCACAAAGTTCTGTAAAAGCTCCAAAATCACAGTTTGAGGCAATTTTCATGGGCCCCAAAGGCATAAAGACATATTATAAAATTCCATATTAAGATACCATTATTTTATCTTGGTGAACTTCTGAGACTCACATGATTCAAATATAAATAAGAGTGATAGACATAAAGCTTTTCCATTGTTGCATAAAATTCTAAGCTATTATCTGCTACAGAAATTCTAAGACTTTTCACCTTTCTTTATATTTTTATTCTAATTAGGTTTTAGAAGATTGTTTATTGTATCTGTTTGGAGGAATGTGTTTCATGCTGTGTCCTTCATTAAAAAGATTAAGTACTTGATCAATTCTTAACCTCTTAGTGTGTCTCATTAGTTTGGTAATTTATTCATCAAAAATACACTCTGAGATGTGTTGGGATTGAAGAGCTGGTGCTGATCCAACAAAGCATGCTGTGTAGTGCCAGGACCCTCACCACTTAGGATGATGAGACTGTCCAAGAAAAGGAGCAGTATTTTCTTATATTAATAATAGGAAATGTATAAAAATGTTGATTTTTTTGGCAACCAATCCAAATGAAATCGTTTGACATTTTTCCATCTGTAGATCTTTTCAAGGTAAAAATGGTGTAGAGCTGTATCACGTGGAGAGTTAAACTTACAGAAGCCAAGAATTTCAATAACTGTTTGAAATCAGAATTTTGCTTTTCATTGGGTTAATTGTATAGGTTAAAATAATATTAAATAGAATAATTCTCAAGTTAGAGGAATTTCATTAAAATTGAAATCTTATTAAAAATTTTAATATGTTAAATTCCCCTCAATTTGATAAAGGAATTATGTATTTTATATATGATTATGTGCCTTACTTGTGTGTCTGTGTGTGTGTGTGTGTGTAGAGGGAGAGAAAGAGAGAGAGAGAGAGAGAGAGATAGAAAGAAATTATATATTTCAAATTCAACAGAAACCAATTAAAATTTATACACATAAACTTACATGTACACACTTATATATACTTTTAATTAAATTGCACTATTTAGGGTCTCTTTAGTCTGAGGAACCTTAGAGTCAGAAATAAATATGTATCAAACACACACACATGCACAAACATATATATTTTTATTTATGTTGATTACTTTGAACCTCAATTATTCTGAGGGAGCTTATTATCAGGAATCTCAAATGCAAGTTTTTCTAATGATGAATCCAAATTAAACTTTTCTATCATAACTGAGTGCTATGGGGTCCTTAAAATGCTATTCATCTCAGAAGCATTATATTTTTAGTACACAATTAATCTTTTCTATTCTCATTTTAGTAGACACATGCCCATCTGCTCCTCATCATTCTTACTGGTTTAGCAAGGCAAGGAATGTATCTCATCTTATTCAAGCCTCACCTTGAATAAAATCTGAGAATCCCTGTGGATATCCAAAAAAATTAAAGAGATAAAAGAAGGGAGGTGAAAAAGAGCAACAGAGAAAGAAAAGGAAGAAGAATGGATGGCGGTGTCAAAGACAGAAGCCAAACAAGTCAGGAGATTGATTTTATTCAGGCCATCACAATAGGGAGATCCAAATATCAGGGTCTCAGCAGGAAGAGGTCGACAAGTTAAATAAAGGTGGGGTAATTTACAGCTGGAATTCTTATTTTATTTTATTTTTTTCAATCAAGGAAGTCTTAGTAAGTTAGCTAAAATGGAAATATATATTCCTGAGTCTAGCTAGTTTCTCAGGGGACAAAGAGTTCTAATCTCAGCCAATTACTCATTCTTTTTGTTGCATTTGTTTAATCCGGGAGTGTCTGTCTGGCTTTGTTGGTAGGTTCAGGCAAATGGGGAAAGGTCTGTATTTGGTCTTGTCACAGGTAAATATGGGAGCCATGTGCAAGTCTTCTGGGAGTCATGAGAATGGGTATACAGACAGCCATGCGTAGAAGAGTGGTTGCTTTGGGAAAACACACCCCAAACCATGATTTCCTCTAAACTCCACAATGATAAACACAGAAGAGGACTTCTGGGACCAGATGTGGAGTCCTTCCCCACACACCAAGCAGTGGACACCAGTTGGGTGTCTCCTATTTCAGTTCAGACACCCTCTACCTGGAGACAGTATCAGATCCCACAGGGTGAGAACTCAGTCTCCTGACCCATTGGCTTCAAGTTGGGGTTCCCACAACCGCCTCCCTATTTGTGTTCAATTAACTTGCTAGAGCCACTCATAGAACTTAGGGAAACACTTACCCACATTTACTGGTTTATCAGAAAAGATATGGATGAAGAGATGCATAGGGTGAGATATGGGGCAAAGGGTGGGAAGTTTCCATGTCTTCCCTGGGCTCCACCCTCTGGGATCCTCCTCATGTTCAGCTATCTGGAAGCTCTCTGAACCTAGTCCTCTTGGGTTTTTATGGAGGCTTCATTACATAGCCAGGATTAACAACCATGCAGAAATGTGACTGGACAAAAAGCACATCGTCTACACCCAGCAAGGCCTGTCTGTTCAGATTTTGCTGGCTTCTCTGTGCAGCATTCCTTCCAATGGAACTCTCTGGAATGAGGGTCTTTTGACCCACACTCAGATTAGAGTCCCTCCTTGGGCAGGTGAAAGGACAGGAAAAGGTCAGAGAGAGAGATTTTATCTCCTGAGCTCTGCTCCTGAGGCCTAATGTGCCCCAACATTATAACAAGAACTATGGGAGTATGAGCTAGGAACCATGTCGGAAAGCAATAGCATAACACCACAGTGGTTGTTCAAGTAAGCAATTTCCCGTAGCACAAAAAAGGGGATTTTTGAATAAAAAAATTTTAGGGGGGGGGATTTCTTAACCATCATCTTTTCCAGAGCACAAGATTGTGGTAAAGTTCAACAATATTAGCAGAGACTAAGGAAGAAAAAAAAAATCAAATTTTCTATTTAGCAATATTGCACTCTTTCTCTATGTTAAATTTTGTCAAAATTAAATTCATTTTACAAACTAAAATTTTTTCTTGAAGTCCTCTTAATTATTGAAATCTTTGTTAATTTTTCAATTGTATTTCTCAATTTTAATTTTAATATGACCTTTAGTTTCTCTACTGTATTTCATATATATGTCTATTACACATTCTGTAATCAACAGGACATGAAAAGCATCATGTTTTGACCTGTTTCTTTTTTTTAACATCCCCATCCACATGCAATCTAATTTATTATGGATATTTTATGATTAAAGATAAATTAATTCTTTATAGACCTGAGGAAATTACATCAATCAAATAATCCAACACCTTTATTTATTCAAATAGAAACTTTAGGCCCAAAGGGCCTTCCTAAATTTGCACAATTAGGTGTTCTGAAAGCCAGGACTAGCATTCAGATTGCTTAAATCCTAATGTTGTTCACATTGCATTGCAGCTTGCTTGTAGTCATATTTTGGAAGCAAATAGCAATATTCTCTTAATATGATCATTAGAACAGATTAAAACTAGAGCAGTAAAGGCATAAAATATCAAAAAACTTTTTGTGGTTAAAGGACTTAGAGCAAAACCTAAAAATCGGCAACGCTACTGAACATATGCAACAAACAACAAATATGCTAAATGTTACAGTCAATAAAAAATAGTGACAAAATAAGATCAAGCCAAAAGTATTAACACTCTTAACAGGTTAATGTGAACTTCAATTTCCTAAATGCTTGTTTTTAAAGTTCTTACTATCCAACCTAATATTGACAATTGCTCACCTCCAGTAACACAAGGATCTGAATCTGAGATTGGGTTGCTTTGACAAAAGTTCAAAGGCAGCTAGAATTCTCACAAAAGCTTTGCGAACCTAATGCTGGTTTGTTTTAATCAAGTAAAGGAAGGGCAAGGGTGTTCTTGTCTTATAAATTTCAGCTCAAGGGTGGCCTCTGGGTAATTTTCTAAAACTGAAAGTTCGAGGCAGAAGAACTTAAATTATTTTCTTATTTACGGGAAGACATTCATATCTGATCAAAAGCAGAAAACCAAAAGCGTCACAAATCGCACAATTCTATAGATTATACTTTCAACACTGAATTTGCTATTCCTTCACACTCACAGGTTTTCTAGAATTCAAGACAGTAAATAAAAAAGAGACAGTGTAAAAAAAAATTAATATATAGAAACATGAAATATCAGTATGGCTAGTAGAAATGGAAATTTAATTAGATTATTTCATCGTATAGGCATCATGTTTTCATATAATTGGTAAGAAGATGCTATGCTTTCCTCTCTTGTTAAATGACATAAACCTAATTAACATCCAACTTCCTTACAATAGCAATTTATTAGAAAGAAAATGTTGAGGTTCAGCTAAGAACTGAATCTCCCCCATGTTTCCTGTTCCCATGCTAATCAATTTTGGGGCAAAGCTTACACCCTTGTTTGTTTTACTAAACGATTTAAGCAACACAGGGATCCAGTAAAACTAGCCTAGTTACTTTCTCCAGAAAATACTTGTTCCTGGGAGACATGACAGTGAACTAACACAGCTGACTTGCCAATATGCATTTAAAGATCCTCTTCTTGCTGTGCCTCCCAATCCAAAGCTCCTATATCACAAACTCTGCTGACCCTGACCGGTATCCCATCTCGCATAACCCACCCTACAATCATTCAGCCTATGTCCTAAAACCCTTGAAAGTATTCAGCAAGGCCCAAAACCCTATAAATATCCTACCCAGAGTTCTCACTTCTGAGATACTGCCAAGGAGATGTTTACCCTGCCGTTCTAAGTCTAATTAATTTAGTTTTGTTGGATCAACAGGTTTTCCTGACGATATTTTTGGAGAGTTGTGAGCCAACCTAGCAATACTATTTACCACATTTAAAATATCTGGCACTCGATTTTCTCACATGAAATTGGGTATTGTGATAATGCTTTACCTTGTAAACTTAAAGGTTTTGCACATTTTAAATGGTTATTAAAATATTTCCATTTCAAAAAGTGTAGGAGTTCACAAACTTTTAAGTTTATAAACTTTCAAAAATACATTTATAATTTTTTCTCAACTTCCTGTTTGTCCTTTTATTAAAAATAAGTTCAGAATATCAAATTAATTGGAATATCAAATTGTGGTCAAGAAGCAGTTCATAATATAATGATAACTGTTATTTTTCTTTATTTTCTTTAGTTTAAAAAATAGTTTTCTACCCCAAACAGTGTTTTCTTCCATAGAAAATAAATTAATTGCAATAAAGTTTTCATAGTTGAAATTTTCACTATCTTGGGAAGGTGTCCACATATCCAATTAAAAAAAGAAAAAGAGAGATGGAAATAGTAGCCAGCAATGAAAGAAACTGCATTGTCTGTCAATGGATATTTCTAAGAGGGCTGCAGATGGCAAGTGCTAGGTATGCTATGGGAGGGAGTCAAGAACCGTTAGAATGTAAGTTCCTCAAGAGCAAGATCTGTTTTATTCACTAAGATATCCCAAATGTCTAGACTAATACTTGCCATATTGCTCAATAATTTCTTTGCAAATGAATGAATCAATCAGTTAAGAACTTAGATTAGATAATATTTAAATATTGAGGATCCATGCATGTAAGATAGACTGAGTATCACTGTCTTGGGCCCAATGCTCTGTCAAGTCCTAGTCTGGCCTTCCTCCAGCCACAGTGTTCCAGCAGGGCTACAACAGCCTATGACACTCCCTCAAGAGCACACAGGAGAAGTCCACATGAGGCCTGAGGACTTGTTGTGGCTAAGAAAGAGCTCTTTGTCTGGCTGAGGATGGATAGCACCTGCATTTGGAGAATGTGCTCTCTGCTATGTTTGTGAGGCCCCCCAAGGCACAGGCAGACAGAGGTCAGAAAGGATGGGCTGTGGGTTGGAGGTTGAGGGTCTGCAGCTGCTCTTCTGCACCTCGAAGTACTGACATGAAACTTCAAAGACTCTGAAAATTCTAAATTGGACCTGGCTTCTCAGTCCAATAAAGAAACATTTATCTAAGAAGGAGGATGTAACATACTTTATTTAACAGATTTTTAGCTTCATTTATCACTTGTTATGTATTTAGATACAGGACATGTGCACTTCCTCTAGTGTCAGGGGTGGGCATGTGCCTGACACTCATTTCCCCCATTTTCCCTGAGGATGAAGACATCAGAGAAAGTCTAGGTCAATGAGTTTCACGATTAGTAAGGTGAGTTTAAGTGCACATGAGTTTGGACACATACTCTTGCTTTTCTTTGATAAGCCTTTTTTTGGATCTCTTTGTGGCTAAGGGGTAAGACCTTAAGCACCACCAATCAGGGCTTCTTGGGTGGAGCTCAAAATAACTTTCTGAGTCACCTCTGTAGAGTGCTGAAGCTACAGATTCTCAGAAACCACTTGCAGAAGTTCCAATTCATTATATGTGCGTAGGGTGGGAGTGGAGGAGATGGAGTGTGTGAGTTTTTATTATGCATCCCAGATGATTCGGATGCCTTTGAGAAATGCTATTCTAAAGGAAAGTAATAAAGGAGGAGACTTTGCTTGCTTTGGGTTTGGGCCTTAGGCAAGAGGACAGATCACAAATATCCCTGGGGCTAGCATATGGCCCAATTCAGTTCAGCAGTGTGAAACACCACATCAGAATTGGAAACCCAATCCGTAGTTAAAATAAAATGTGTACTTGTCTGAAAGGTCATTCTTGGCCAGCTTTGGGTTGGATAGCTCGCAGAACCCTCCCTGTCCCTTTTAGTTACTGAGTGTAGAATATTAAGAATTAGAAGTTCAATATTACAGTGTAGGATTTGGGAAGGAAGAATGAGGCACAATTCTGAGTATGAAAGAGGAGATGATAAACCCTTAGAAAATATTAAGTAGTTGACATTTTTCTGTATTGTGCTCTGTGTCTGATTTCTTTTAGTTAGCTTTTAGTTATGATAATGGCAATACACAGCTATGTACAAAACTGTGGGATCTGTATGATCTTAAAATTTTGTTTTTATTCTTCATTCCTATGTTTTTCAAGCCAAATTGTTCCAATCAGAGGTACACAGTATCTAGGTTCTAGAATCAGGGTGAAAATCCTAGGGAAGGTCTAAGTTCTTAATGAGCGAAAATTATATAAGAAACACTTCACCCTATAACCTCAGCCTTTTTTATTTTGCTTGTACTGATTTCTCCAATTTCATGCTAACATGTAAATTTTTACAAAAATAGATTATTTGAAGCTATGATCAAAGTGATCAGCTTGTACTTGGCACATCTCCTGGTCATGCTTCTGATTTTATTCCTTTATTTGTTTTTATTTTAATCTAAAAGTTTATTAGTCAAGAGCTTAATGTAGTTTTCTTAGATTTCTGAAACTTTTCAAGTTTTATATATCTTCTTTCAGAAACATTGAAGAATATGGAAACATCAGACTATTAGACATACAATTCTCCATCCTTCAGAGATACTTATCCTCCTCCTATCTGCTGGTCAAATATTAATCATATTTGACTCTTAATTTGGATGCTATACTAACCTTTCCTGATGTCCTACTCCCAATATTAATAAGGAAATCTTATAAAATGTCTTTGCTTAAGTGAACTTAGGTATTTCTCCCCCCACTCTCCCAGAAAAGTATCACCTGACACAGCATGGAGTACTTAGATATTCAAATATTGAATAGATTTTCTGCAGATGTTCATTTTTCACTCCACATAAATTCTGTCTACAAATCTCTAAAAGTCTCACATCTTTAAAGGTGAGTCACAGTGCTTTTTTTACCACTTTGAAGAAAAATAAAAACTCATTATTCTTTAATGACTCAAACAATATGTTTAGGTTATCTGTATATTATATTATATTTATCCTGCTTTTAAGAGTCTCATTAATTGATATACAAATGCTATGTTAATATGCTTGACAATCACATAAGTGTCATTAATTTTAATGCATGTTATATAACCAATGCCTTAATTTAAGGAATGTGAACATCTTATGGAAAATAGAAAATGTATATCTAGAATTAGCAATCAGTGAATCAATGGTTATTGTTTTCAAGAATATTTATAAGTACACAAGCACGTGTTTTAACTGCTTCTTTCTAGAGTTAAACAAATGATGCTAGAATTGTCAAATGGTTCCAGTTGTCGGTCACTCATACTTCTAAAAAGTAGAATAGAATCTTTATTGATCATACCTCTGACTTAGAGAAGGTTTTATTTTTGGAAGATGCATGTATTTGACTTGAAGAAGTCAACAAAAAATGGAATTTCTTAACAAAGTTCTAAAGTTATTCATTCCAATAATAAAAAAAGTTATTTTATATCAGGCATAATTAATATTGAATGTGGAAATATCTTTTCTGGAGTCATTGGTATATAATGCTTGTAGCAAGTTAGGTTTGCTTAAACCTAGAGAAATATTTAAGATTCTGAAAATAATTTAGGTGGCATTTTCTCTTTTAAGCTATTTTAACATAGATATAATTGAAGTAAAACCTGAAGAGGTGTGCACATACCATTAGTAGCATGCACAATCTGAGCTCTTCCAAATATAGTATAACTATTTCAGCAGCATACAATGTCTGGTTCATAAGTCAAAATTCAAGGACTCTGTAGATCTGTGAAGCAATATATTGTCAGTGAGATAGAACTAGGATGAGACTGCTTGCTTCAGTTCTCTTATTAAACCATCTGTTCATAACACTCTAAATAATTGACTCACAATGATGATATTATTAGAAATTAAATATTTCCATTTATTTCCAAGGACAATTATTTTACTGAGAAATCTGATAGTAAGAATAAAAAGAGTCTCAAATTTTCACAATGGATATTTTAGTAGACACTTGACTTGGATTTTCATCAATAGCTAGGATATTTGAATATTATTTCTTGAAATAAAAATGAAACTATGTGCTTCAGTAAATAGCCAATATTTCCAACAATCCTCCAGTATTGCCACATGCAATTTATTCTATTCAATAGTACACTTTTAAATATGACTTCAGCAGGTATAATATGGTTAGGAAAACACAAATCACTGTAATTTTTACAACAAAAGCTAGTTTATTGAAGAAGTTTACTGAGTTTTTTAAAGCTACTCTAAGCAGTTGAAAGCTATCTATATTGAAAATGTGTTTAAATATATTCCAAAATCTCTTTTTCCATCAGCAGGCTCTGAGACTTGTAACAATCAATAAAGCAGTAAGTGGAAAAGTGCTATAAATTATTAAAATTTTGGTTCCTGAAGATTTAATAAATTAAATTGATATTAAGCTCACTACTCACAATTTAATCTAAAATCTCCAGTTATTCATTTTATGGGATACTATGAACAGTTTTATTTGACTTCATCCTTCATCCTTTTGATAATCGTAAAATGCTGTTACACTGTTTTCTGTTTCCTAAGGCCAAACTTCTTATGTCCCTCTAAGTGAAGTTTGTTATAATCGATAGTCCCTTTTATCCTCCTCTGTCCTTTAGAAAAATATGTAAGTTTTATAAACTTTAGATTATAATAAAATTACATTGAAAATTTATAGTGAATATGATCAGTATTTATCTTATTAATCAGGAATTAGACTTCTAAGAAGTTAACCCCTTACCGCATACTGTTGGTGGTTTCTTACAGTAGTTTCATAAATATCTTCATCTTTCAAATCAGACTCCAAATCTATGTTGACGCCTCACTTCTTTAATACAGTTCAGAGACACCTTGTCATTAGCAATGGACAGTGACAAATAACTATTAGTGCTATGACATCATGTTGACTAACAGAGTCATCCATGCCTTACCCTTCATTGATGGAAATCTATCACCAGATTTATTACGGCATTTCATGTTAATATGTTTTTGACAGAACAGTTTTAGCTTAGAGGAAATTCTCTAATTGACTGTTACCTAAATTCTTAGATAGAGGAAATTCTATGTTTGCAGTGCTTGCTTCCTCATGCCATTCAGCTCTCTGCTTAGCTGTCAACTTTCCAGAGAGATCTTCCCTAGCCATCTGATGTAAAACAGCATCTATTGACTCCCATGTCGATCAGCATCCATGCCTCTACTCTGCCTTAATTTTTTTCCTGTATCACTTATTACCACCTAAACTAGTATTTTTTTTTTATTTCCTCAGCTAGAATGAAAGCTCTATGAGGTCTGTCTTCAGAAATCGTGTATTTTCTGTACTTTTGTATCAAAAATTATGTAACATTATCAGGTATGTAGAGGGCCCTCAAATAAACATTTGTTGACTCAAAGAATGCATAAATTCTACAAAATATTTGTCTATTTTGGGATTTTTGTTTCTCAATTTAAAATGGGGACAGTAGGAGAGTTAGGTATATAAAACCTCACCTTTTTTGTTTCTGAAAATAGGTGATCTTATCTTATCTCAGTGAGCTGTATATCACCAGCATGATTGGTTATGTCTAAAATGTCTTCCTGAAAATGGCAGGGAAGCTTTGATTAGAGATGGGTAAGGTGCAGAGAAATGCAGATATTCTAACATAATAAGGCCAGTTTGCATGGCCTGATTCAATCATATTTAAAATACAAAACCGTATCTGAAAAATTCAAATGAAGTGATTAGATTATACATTCTAGTGGATGCTATGGGACATGGACCCAGATCCTCTGTACCAACAGGTGCATTGGTCCCATAGCTGCTATGCATGTTGGCTGACAACA
This sequence comes from Avahi laniger, assembly GCA_963575035.1. NCBI lineage: Eukaryota > Metazoa > Chordata > Mammalia > Primates > Indriidae > Avahi > Avahi laniger. The sequence goes on from CAUYSK010020860.1 coordinate 14,506, forward strand.
AATCAGACACCTTTTTCCCAAAGAATTGCACCCAACCAAACAGAATCTCAGGAGGCTTTTCCCTCTCCAATGAATTAATTAATGATTAACTGACAGGGAATCTAAAAGATGGTCTCCCTTGCCTCAAGGTGGAGCTATCTCTGCCCTGTAAATGAGAGTTCCATATAGGACGTGACTAAAGCTAGTCTCCAGCTGAGAACACATTCTTGTTTCATTATTTTTTTTCCCTCTGCCACATACTGCTTTACTCATTCCCTGTCTCCTGCGAGTATCTTCCGATAAATAAATCACTGAAAGATGAATTATTTGGAAAGTTCTTACCAAGTACATCCCAAATCTCAATATTTTTTGCTGATTTTTAGTACCTTGTATATTGGTCTGAAGTTTATATATTTACTTGATTATTTTGAGTCCTCCTATGATCAAAATTGATTCCAAACATATGGTGAAGTTAGACCTATAGGCCAGAAGCAGATGGACAGTGAATCAGATCTGCTGTTAAATCCAGGACCATTTGTGTAGCATTGTAGACAAACAATTAGCTAAAATTTGCCCAAGAATTTCTCATATAATGCTAAAAATGTAAGATCTAGCTTTCTAGTAAACTAGTACAATGTCTGAATGCATAAACAGATAGATGCAATATTGATATATAGAACTTTATCAATATTATGATTACCAGTTCATCAGAGAATACCTTAATTTGTACATTTCCCTTATTCAGTTTGTTCTAATGATCAACCAGTTAGGATATGGATTTCTGGTGCTATAAATCACTGGATCAGTGCCCTGAGGCATTTTGTCTCTGTACCTTCTGTGTATGATACAATTCTTGTGAATACTCAAGCAGAAATCCAGGGGCGGTATACTCTGCATACATTTCTGGGCTTGATTCTGGTGGATTTTCAAGGATAATTACTTTCGATCAGTGCATATTAAATTGCAATATAGTAGAATCCCTTGGGAGAACTTCTAACAAATAAAAATGTCTAGATCCACCATCAAAATTGGTTTTTTTTATTTTATTATTATTATTATTATTGCAAGGTATTGTGAGGGTACAAATATTCTAGTTACACTTTATGTCTTTGCCTCACCCAAATGCAGGTTAAAGGCATGCCCTTCCCTCCTTTTAGTGCTCCCCGTGTCCTTTAGTTGTAGATTTGCTCCCCCATCCCCCTAATCCCTGGAGAGTATTTCTGCCATGTGATCACCCTAGTGTTGATCAGTTAGTACCAATTTGATGGCGAGTACAAATGGATCCTGTTCTTCTGCTCTTGTGGTGCCTCACTTTGGATAATGGGCCTAAATTTAATCCAGGAAAGTATAAGAGGTGCTAGATCACTGTCATTTCTTATGATTGAGTAATATTCCATTGTAAACATATACCAAATTTTAGTAATCCACTCATGGATTGATGGGCACTTGGGTTGTTTCCACATTCTTGTAATAGTGAATTGTGCTGC
>CAUYSK010020861.1:0-35782 GCA_963575035.1 Avahi laniger
TTCAACTAAAACTCTGAGTAATTTATTTTAATTTAATAATGGTTCTAATTTAGTGCTGATTTTATTAAACTAGGTCTTACTAGAGTTGCTACATTTAAGCCAGTGATCCTATATTTAATGGTAAGCTCTTTGAAAAGAGCACTATGGAAACAAAATGATTTTGTCATGCATTTGTTCATGACCCCAATTCTTTTTTTTTTTTTTTTTCTGAGACAGAGTCTCACTGTGTTGCTCGGGCTAGAGTGTGTGCCGTGATGTCAGCCTAGCTCACAGCAACCTCAAACACCTGGGCTCAAGCGATCCTTCTGCCTCAGCCTCCCGAGTAGCTGGAACTACAGGCATGCGCCACCATGCCCGGCTAATTTTTTTTATATATTTTTAGTTGTCCAATTAATTTCTTTCTAATTTTAGTAGAGACGGGGTCTCACTCTTGCTCAGGCTGGTCTCGAACTCCTGAGCTCAAACAATCCGCCCGCCTCGGCCTCCCAGGGAGCTAGGATTACAGGCGTGAGCCACCGCGCCCGGCCTCTAATATATTTATTTTCATTATTATCATCACAGAATATTGTCTCTTTTTAAAATGTTTTATTCTTTTCCTGCATAACTTGGCTTTCTCCGTATTCCTGAATTCTGTTTACTGGTGGGAATATCCTCTACTCGTGGGGTGCTCTCCTCAAATACCCACTGATCTCTGGCTGTCAGTCTTGCCATATTTAAAAACAAGTTCACTCAGAGACCACTGGAAAGTCTGTGCCGAGCCACCTTGGAAATGGTGGGATTGGGTCTGGATGAGCTGGCAGAGAGCCGGCGCCCCGATGTCAGCATCTGGCATGCTTTATCTTCTCCAGAGAAGAATCCCACCTTCCTTAGCCTGGACAGAGAACCCCTGGCAGCCTGAATTCTGAGACTGGGGAAAGGAGGAGGGCCAGGGTCTACTCATGCCCTCTGCCTGCTTTCCCTGACGCCCTTCTTTTCAGCTCCCGGCTGTCCTCTGCGCTACCGGATCTGCTTTCCCAAGCCCCCAGGAACAGCTAACGCTGAGGCAGGAGGACTGGCTTGCCACAAGTCCCTGAGCCCGACCAGTTCAGTTTCTCCACTGATCCCTCGCTCTCCTGTCTGGGCTCAGTGGCCCAGCTTCTGGGGTGGGGTGTGGGTTCCAGGCTGTGCTGATCATAATGAGTCCCTGCGGTAGCTGTCCCCACACCTCACTCCTGCCCTCTGCGGGGACCTGCCCTCTGCCGTCCAAACCACATCCTGCTCCAGCACTGAAGGTCCAGGTTCCCTCCTGGTGTTTTTGGGAGGCTCCTCAGCTCCTATGTCTTTCCTGGTCATTTTCTGTCCTTCACTTGGCCCAGGCCCTCCGACCACAGCCACCCTTGGGCACTGGAAACTGGCTGTCCAGGCCACAGCTGCTCAGCCTGTCCTGGTGCACCCTAGGTATAGATACTGGCCTTTCTCCTCCTCCCCGAAGCCCAGCTAAGACCAGGCCACACCTTGGTCTGCTCTAAACTGTCCTACAGACCTGGGGCCAACACAAGGGAGTCAGACCGCAGAAGAAGATATTAAAACCAGATGCCATGGCTGCACCCAGGCCCTCAAGCTGTCCCCACCACAGGGTCCCTAAGAGGGCTGTTCCCTCTGAGCCCCTCCATGCCCTCCCTCGCCTAAGGAGGGCGCTCCACCAGCAGTCCCACAGTGCTCAGGCCCCAAGAGGAAACCTGGAAGGAAACCCTCGTCCTAAAGGAGACACCTCAGGGATCCAGTCTTCCCGTGAAGCCACCTTTTACCTCACATGTAAAGCAGTGCAGCTTCTTTATCTTAACCCCTGCCCTGTTCCAGAAAAGGCTCTTTCCTTTATTTTTGCACTTAATAGCTTTGCTCCCAACAGTAGTGTCAGCAGCACACTCCCGCCACACCACCCTGTGACAACCCAAAATGTCTCCAACAATTGCCAAATGTCTCCAAAAGTTGACCCCACCCTGTGACACCAAAAAATGTTTCCATAAATTGCCGAATGTCCTCGCCACTTCCATTGAGAACCGCTGGCATAAAGAAAATAATTCTTGCTAAAAAACAGCCTCCCCTCCCTGTTTGTAGCCACTGAAACTTCAAAAGATGTCGGGGTCCCATTTCATTCACTGCTCTTCACTGTACACACATTTCTCATTTAATTGTCCTACTCCTATGCAGTGGGGGATGTTATCCCTGTTTCGCTCCTCCGGGAGGTGGCTGGGCTTACCAACTCCCTTCCCCGCCCCGTTTGCTTTCCCTGTGCCCCTTCTTGAGTAGCCTTGTCCCCACTTCCACTTTGCTCACACTTGTCTGTCCCTAATCACTGTCTCTGGAACATGGAGGCCACTCTGTTTGTTTTTCTTGATGAATCAATGCTTGTGATTAGTAAGTGGCTGAGCTGGGATTCGAATCTAGGCCCCCGGGGCTGTCTGAGCCACACTCGGACTGTTGTGCTACCTTGGGTCTCAGCAGGGTGGAGGCGTTTACCTTGGGCGGGGGGCCTCAGTCTGCCTCCTCCAGCCCTGGGAGTGGAGGAGGCAGAAAGGGTGTGCACAGGGACTTGTGTGTGCTGGGCTGGGGTTGGGCGGGGAGGAAGTTCACGGTGTGTCCCTGCCACGTCCTGGAATTCCTCTGAGAAATGAGGCAAGGTCACCTGCCGAGAGTGAGGGTTCAGGCGGTGGGGGTGGGGGATGATGAGGAGAAGGGGGAAAGGTGTTTCTGGACAGCGTAACGGGGCGGCCAAGGCTGGTGGCCCCCGGCTCAGGGTGTGCCTGTCTGTGCTGGGCAGCTTTCTCCAGGGTTGCTCAGTGGCTGCGAGGAGAAAGCCGGCGGTTGTGTGGCTCCTGGACTGGGGTCCTAACTGGGGGTAGCAGAAGGTTGGAAGGCTTAGCATTTTGCCAAGAGAGGGTCTGGTATGAGGAAGCTAAGTTGAGGGGTCAGGAAGAGAGGACAGGCTGGAGGTGGGAGGATGCGGCAGCGGGCGGGATGAGCACGTGGGTGCAGGAAGGCAGGGACTTGGGGACGGAGGGGGGGCAGCTTCCTTTAAAACTCCAGACGCAGAGCGATTCTGTGTGATGAAGATGAGGTCAAGGTGTGATCCGGGGATTGGGGGTGATTGAGCAACTGTCGCCAGTTCATTCAGCAACACGTGGCCTGGCAGTGTGCTGGGTGCTGGGGCTACAGTACTGAGGAAGACGTGGGCTGTTCTCAGGGTCCATCCAGCAGGAGAACAGTGAAACCTGCAATAAGCAACAAGCAATAATAACCTAGCCTCAGGCTCCAAGCCGTACCAGGGTGCTGAGAGCTGCACAGGGACCCCAACTCGTGGGAAAGGGGCTGATCAGGAAGGCCACATAATTCTCAGGGCCTATCGCACAATGAAAATGCAGGGTCATTTGTTCAAATATTGTTAAGAATTTTAAGACAGTGATAGCAGAGAATTAAACCAAGCACAGGGCCTTTTAGGTATAGAGCCTTGTGCAACAGTACAAATCACACGCCCATGAAGCTGACCCCAGAGGGCTTCCTGGAAGCAGTGATATCTAAGCTGAGATGGGCTGGATGAGGAGTCAGCCAGGTGGAGAGGGTGTTTCCAGGCAGGGGGAACAGCCTGGGCAGAGGCCTGGCAGTGGATGAGGTCTGTGTGTCTGAGAAATGGAGACGCTCAGCCTGTCTGGAGTGGGAAGCTGAGGCAGGTCCCAGAAGGAAGAGGGCAGGGTGATGGAAGGCAGACTAGGGGTGTGGAGTCCCCTGGCAGCTGGGGCTGGGGGGCGGGGCAGTGAGGTGGACCAGAAAGTGGAGCAGGGGGAGCTTCAGTGAGGATGAAGGGGCAGAGACTTGCAGAGACGGAAGGACTGCCTCTGCCTTCCTGCCTAGAGAGCCCTGAGAGGGCCTCTGAAAGGGAGGCTGGGACTGCGCTGGGGTGGGTGGGGCCTGGGAAGGAGCAGCGGGGTCGGGTCAGGCTCAGGCAGCCCAGATGGTAGGGACAAGGCGGGGCCGGATGGCTGACAAGTGTCCAACAAGGCCTGAGCCTTGGGTGTTAGCTGAGGAAGGACAGGCTAGAGGCCACTGGGCTTAGCTGCCCTCTAGGAGGCCAAGGAGTCCTCAGCCCCAACACCCTGCTCTGCTGATGGCTCTTCCAGCACCTTCCCCATCTTGACAGCTGGTCTGGGCCCAGAAGGTGGGACCCCAGTGGGCTTCATGTCCCAGAGCTGGGTTCAGCTCAGGAGTTAGGAGACTGTTGCTCTCAGAGGTCTGGGTGCTATATATGCAAACAAGAACTTACGGGGTGCGAACTAAACTTGGGTGTCTGAGGCTTGGGAGTTTTCATACCTCTTTACCCCATTTCCCAGTCCAGACCAGAGTTAGGGGGCTTCCAGGTGGTAGGCTAGGAAGGGTCCAGGCTTCCTAGCCACAGGTGCATGTTGGGAACTTGGGCCTCAGACTAGAAATTCCACTTTGTCTGCCAGCTGCCTGGGTGGGGCTGTCCCTCTTTCTGGGCCCAGCACCAGACTGGCTTCAGCAGGTGGGGCTGGGCAGTGGCGCCTCGTCCCTGTGGTGGGAGAGGAGAGAGAGGCAGGGGCTTGAGAGTTGGAGAGGCCTGGAGACGGGTCTGTGTGCTGTCAGGGAAGCCCCTCCTCAAGGAGAAGGTTTTATGCAGGGAAGTGACCCTTGACCCTGGCAGGACATAGGATTCGCATTTATTTTTTCTTCTTCTTCTTTTTTTTATTTTTAAAAATTTTTTTATGTCCACTGAGATTAGACAAGGATTCACATTTATTGAGCATTGGTCTTGTGGCCCCTGGCTTTGGCGTCCTATCTAAGCCACTCGAAAAGCCCTGGGAGAGAAGGGTTATTGTATTTATTCTACAGGAAGAAACCTGAGGCTCAGAGAGGCTCTGAGAAGTACCAGGGTCACATAGCTGGTAACTGGCAAAGCCAGATTCCAACCTGAGTCTGAGGGACTCTGAACCCAGCCGCTTGGTTTCCACAAGCTGCTGCCCCCAGACTACGTGGTCCTGGCAAAGGCCTGGGAGGGGCCCTGCTGGCGGCCAGGGCTGGTGAGGGGTAGATCAGCCTCTGTTTTCTGCCTGAGGGTCACCCAGAAGTGAAAAAGCAACTTAATTCACAGGTGTTTTATGCATGAGAAAGGGAGGAAAATGAACAAGGTCACATGATCTTACAATAAAACAGTCTATTAACCCTAGTCATCGCTTTCCTCTGAAGTTCCCAGCACACGCCTGGCACTGAGGAGCTTCATAAATAATTAACAAGGGGCGTGGGGGAGGGACGGAGAAGTGCCCAGTGCCTCCTGTCCAGGCAGGGGCTTCCCCAGTCACTCTCACTGGCCCACAGGGCCCTGGGCAGGCTGGCACTACCGTCCCCATTTCAAGTGACTCCCCCAAGTGCAGAGAGGGACTGGCATCGTTACCATCCCTCCGTGCCTGTTGCCCTCTCCGTATATTAGGATAAATGCCCCCAACACGCCCTGTGGCTGAGAAGCCCGGGGCTGTGGCAGAGCAGGGAGCTGGGGGAGGGGTGAAGGTTTCCTGAGGCCATCTTGGTCAGCCCTGACACGCTGGTGCTGAGGACAGAAATGTGTCACACACAAGCTCTGTCCTCGAGGAGCCCACAGTCTGGGGAGAGAGCTGGGCCTGCACTGCCATCAGGTCAGTGTGGTGAGACCTCCGTTACAGGCACACGTCCCTGAGGAGGAGCCCTGGGCTCCCAGTGGCCTCAGAGGCATCTGAGGGCCTTGAGGGACGAGTGGGGGATGTGGAGGTGGGGAAGGGCACTTCAGGCTGAGGGAACAGCATGGGTTAAGGCTGGCAGGAGGAAAGAGCAGGGTTTCCTTGTGGACAGTCTGTGTGGGTCAGTGGGCAGGGGTGCAATCTTGAGTGTGACCAGATAAGTGGTTGGGGGGAGGAGCAAAAGCCACAAGAGGGCTGGAGAGGTGGGCAGGGCTGGCGTCCTGTGGCCTCGGCCCAGGCGTTGTCTCGTGGGATGTGGAAGCCACAGGAAGGTTCAACCAGAGGGCGCCATGATCAGGTGACGGAATGGGAGAGGAAGAGGCAGCAGCTGGCCAGCAGGGAGGTCCAGGGAGTGGGCATGGGGCGTGCCCAGGGGATCAACAGGGTCTCACAGGCAGGACTTGGGCTCAGCCTGCTAGAGGCGGGAGCAGAAGGCAAGAGGCAGGCCCTGGGCACCGGGAAGGGAAGCCACAGGCCCGCGGCTGCCAAGCCCTTTTTCAGTCCTCGCAGCGTGTTGCTGCCACCCCTACCGAGCTGATAGGACCTGGGGCTCCGCTCTGGAAGATCACTTAGAGCCACTTAGCAGGAAGAAGAGGAGCTGGGAACAGGATCTGAAGTCTCTTGAGTAGCAGTGAAAGGATTAGACCTTGGCAAGGCCCTCCCCATCCCTGGACCTCTGTCCCGTCTGTCCCCCATGCGGGGGGGTGGGAGGGTGGCATCTACCCAGGGACAGCTACCTGTGGAGTTCCAGGAGTTGGTGCTCTCAGTGTCCTTCTTTCTGGCAGAACCAAGGAGAGCATGTACCACTCGCTGACGTATGCCACCATCCTGGAGATGCAGGCCATGATGACCTTTGACCCTCAGGACATCCTACTTGCCGGCAACATGATGAAGGAGGCGCAGTCGTTGTGTCAGAGGTTGGGGATGGCAGGGGAGGGGTCGGGGCGAGGATTAGAGGTGGTGAGGCCCACCCTTCTGTCACCCTGGCCCATCCTAGTGCCTAAAATGCCACCATTCGTGCTGCTTCCTGTGGCTAAGATGTTGTATCCCCAAGTGCTAAGTGCTGTCCTTGTCAGCCCTGCTTAGAATTGTCCAAACCAGTCGCTAAGCAGCTTCTAGGGACCAGTCTTGATTGGGAGAAAACAAATTCCAGCTCCTTCACTTAATGACTCATTGATCTCTGGCAAGTCCCTCTCTGGACTCAACTTGCCTCATCTGTAAAATTGGTATGATGAAACACCATAGGGTTATCCTGGGGACTTCACGAAGACACCAGTCACAGGACCTGGTGCATAATTGGTGTTCGGTGCACATTTGCTGGCTGAATGAATGCACTGACAGATCCTGAGAGGTCGTGCACTAGTGGAGCCATTGCTCACTGGGCACACGCTCACGCCTGCTCCGGACTGGGCCCTGTGCTGGGCACTGACGACCCAGGAAATCATCAGACCTAGGCCAATCTGATGCCCGCACCACCTGGTCAGTGAAGCAGGCACAGACAGTGACATCCCGGCATGATGCAGGGAAGCTCAAGGTGTTTTGGGGGTCCCGCCACAGGAGCAGGACAGGCTTCCTGGGGTAGATGATGCCTGAGCCAGGACCTGAGGGGTGCCTAGGAGCTGGCCAGGGTGGAGGGAAGAAGAGAGGGGGCTCCAAGCAGGGGCAACAGCAGGGGCAAAGGTGTGAGAAAGCCTGAGCCTTGGAGGAGCTGCCAGGAGTTCCTGTGTCAGGAGAATCCAGTGGGAGGAGCCTGCACAGCAAGAGGCTGTGTCCTCAGGGCGGCGCAGAGCTGTAAGTGTTCTCAGCCAGACAGAGCCTTTTGGAAAAACTCCCTGGCACACCAGGAGGGTGAGCAGGCACCAATACCGGGTGGGGCAGGGGTGAGAGGCCAGGCAGGGTATGAAGAGATCTCCATTAGGCAGAGGAACTCAGAGCTAGGAAGGCTGGGAACTGCTGAGAACAGCGTCAGCTAGGTTGGGGGCTGCTTTATATGCTCAGCCCCATGACTGATACGGTGTTAACTGTCCCTTTGTTACCAAGGAGGACAGTGAGGCTCAGAGACCATTTGCCAGAATTTCTGTTAGTGCTGCCTCTCTAGGAGTTTATTCTAGTGTGGCAGACAGGGGCAGAGCCAAGTGTGGCCCCTTCCTCATCCTCACCTCAGGCCCCTTTCTCCTCTCCAGGCACCGGAGGAAGTCTTCCGTAACAGATTCCTTCAGCAGCCTGGTGCACCGCCCCACTCTGGGCCAGTTCACAGAAGGTGTGGCATCTGGACGTCCTCCCAACCATGCTAAGCCCAGGCGGCCGGCTCCAGGCCCAGGGAGGGGCAGGAAGGGCGGAAGGGCAGTTATCCTCCCAGTGTTCGCCGAGGGGGCCAGGCCCTGGCTCTCTGGTGAGGGTGTGGGGGGCAGGTGAGACCCACTTACCTGGCAGCATGACTGGCTGAGAGCCTGGAAGTCGAGGAAAGGAAAAGCTGTCACAAGGTCATGGGCTTTGCTCTGCAGGCAAAGGGTGCTTAGAACTGAGTGTGCAGTTAGGTTTGCTGATTAATCATCCTAGTGATTGCGTGTGCACCAGAGGGAGATGCAGTTCTAGCAGCTGACCTGCTCGCACGAGACAGCTGACGGCAGAAGAGGTGGTCTTAGCTGTCGTAGCCTGTAGGATGTCTTTGTTCCGTGACCATATGTGGCAGTCCTGGAGGCAGCAGTGGCCGACCACAAGCAGTTACGGGAGAGCCCTGGAAGGTTCCAGCACCACACAGTACATCTGATGGTGCTGGGTGCGCAGCATCTACAGCGATGCTCGGGGAACAAGAAGGAGACTGTGCCCACTTTCTGAGTGGTGGCGGGGGGACCAGAAGATGAGGGGATGTGAGGGGACTGGGGACAGTGGGGGTGCTCTGAAGGAGCTTGCCCAGGCTGTCGGGGCTGAGGAGGGGGAGGTGCTGACACAGGCCCCCTTTGCTTTTGGGGAAGTGGGATCAGGTAGATTTGGCCCAAGTCTCCTACCGAGAGTCCCAGGAGGCCACGGGGCTTTGGTTTTCTCCCCACAGAGGAAATCCACGCCGAGGTCTGCTATGCAGAGTGCCTGCTACAGAGAGCAGCGCTGACCTTCCTGCAGGTAGGAGCGCCCGACTGGAACAAGCAGGCGGGGAATTTTACATCAGTCACCACGTCCAAGCATGACTCATCCCCTGTCAGCCAAGCAAGGACTGATGCTCGGTGACCCCCCACTCCTGAGCCTGGCCAGGCTTGACGTGGAGGGGATGGGCCTCACCTCCCGCACACCAGCGTTGCCAGGGTGCTGCTTCTACCTCGTGACTGCTGCATTTCCTACCCCGGTCACATGGTGGTGACAGGCATTGACGCAAAGCCTACTTTACACTTGATTCATTCAGCAAATACTGTAGCACCTATGATGTGGCAGGCTTTTTGATGATAATACAGGCGTGTAGTTTTTACATACCTTACACATGTTACAGTTTGCTTTTTCGAACATTTACATTTATTATTTAAGCTTCACCTCAGAGAGAGACTTAGAAGAGAGGCGTTACTTTCCCAAGGTCACATGATTAGCAATGGTGAGCTGGGATTTGAACCTGGGTCTGACTAGGTCGGAGCCCAGATCTCCTCACCACACAGTGGGAATTTCGAGAACTGTCACTGCATGATGTTACTAGAAAGCCTGGTTACATGTCATCATATCATCGTCATGTATATATATGTACTAGGGGGAGAGGGACATCTACACATTAGTGTTGGGGTGCTGTTTATTTTTCTTAGCTCTTTTTCTGTCTTTTTGGACCTCAGGTGATTAGAATTGGATTAATCCTAATGCTTGGTTTAGGGCTCACTCTAATAATTACATCATGCATTTTATTTTATTTATTTATTTATTATATTTTTACAAATAATGAACATCCAATACCCCCAGCTGGAGGACAGACACTGGCCGGAGCTCTCCTCACCCTCTGGGCCCCTCCCCACCCTTTCCCTGTCCCCCACAGGGAAACCACTACTGAGAGTTTTGTGTTTATCACCACCACCCTATTTTTTAAAAGTAGTTTTATCCGCTTCGTATTCATGTCTGAACAGCATATCGTTATGCTTTAGTTGCTGTTGGGCTTCCTCTGCTGTGTGGGACTCCCCGCCCTCACCCAGCCTCACCGTGCACCACGGTGTGTTTATCCGTTCTGCCGCTGTGGGGCGTTTGGGTTGTTTCTGGTTCCTGGCTATTATGAACATCCTTGAAGGTGACTTCCACAGCCCATGTCCTCCTGTTCCCCTTGGGTGCACATCTGGAGTGGAGCTGCTGGCGGGCTGTAGGAATTGGTGTTTTTAGTTATAAATGTGATAAATACCTGCTTGTTGTAAAAACCATAATCCAAAAATAAGTATCCCCCTCCTTTCCCACAGTCCCACCACCTAGAGGGAGGCCCTGTTAGCCATTGGGAGTGTCTCCTCCAGGCCTCTCTCTGAGCACAGAGTATGTGCACTTGTGAGGCTGGTAAAGGGAAGTTCTGGTCCATCCCTGGGCATTTTGGAGGTTTGTTTGGCCAAGGGCTAGGGAAGCCTGTTTTGGCTGACCTCTGACCCCATCCCCCCAGGGTCCCTCATAGATTTGGGCACAGGAAGGGGCAGTCGAGGCCCAGAGCCTTGTATGATCCATCTCAAGCCTACAGCTACCTGCCTGGGCCAGGCCCTCAGCACCTTTCCCCCCTGCAGGATGAGAACATGGTGAGCTTCATCAAAGGCGGCATCAGAGTTCGAAACAGCTACCAGACCTACAAGTGAGTGGGGCTGGGGGCCACGGCATCCACTACCCTGTCCCCCTCAGGCTGCTTTGTGGAAGGAGGAGAGTATTAACTGGAGGCTGGGAGCTAGAATGCTCTGTGACCTCAGGCAAATTTCTACACGCTCAGGACCTCAGTTTTCTGGAATAATATTCCCCTGGTTTTCTGGTTGTCTGTTTCTTTTGGTCCCCTGAGTGTCTACTCTATGCCTGACCCTCTGCTGGGGGAAAATAAGACACAGATTCTGCACAAACAGCTTGGTCTTGTGGGGGCAGAGAGACAGCTACAGGAACAGTCATTTAGGGAATAGCAATAGCGTTACATATCTGTTAAGGCCCATTCCAGATGCCACTTTCCCCAGCAAGCCTTCCTTGACCCCTCTAGTACCCAGGGATGATGTGTACACACACACACACACACACACACACACACACACACACACACAAGCTTCCTGGGGCCCAGGGTCATTTCCATTCTATCTCTGGGTCCCTGACATTCAGACTGGGCCTGGCACAGGCCATGTTTATGGACGAAAGAATGAAGATTTAGTCCAGAGCACTTTTACTCAATATGGCTCTACAATGCCTTATCTACGATTCCCAAATCAAAAAAAAAAGAAAAGCTCTTAAAGCCCAGTTTTCCCATTGCCAAGTTTTGCATTAAAACTTGTTTTCCATTAAAAGTTGATTTGAGACTATTCATCATCGTTATCTTCCCCATTTAATGTGGCAGTTTCCCTGCAGAAATGTTGCAAGCTTGCTTGCCAGGTATTACCGAGGCACAACGCGCCGTACAGCAAGTGGATGCCACGTTCCCTGGGGGCCTGGGCTGGAATTGTCTGGAAAAGCAGACGAATACTCTGGCCCCTTCATTCTTCCTCCCAGCTGCCAGAACGATGTCTGCAGAGCAACACCTTGTCAGGCCACCCGTGCCAACCCCTGAGGCTCCTTTTGTCCTTAGAGTCGAGTCCTGGGTCACTGCCAAGTCGTTCCTTGAACCTTTCCCTGCCCTCCTTGCCACATTTCCCACCTCACTCTGCGGCAGGCCCTTGGCCATCCCCTCAGTTCTTCAAATGTGCCAGGCTAATTCCCACCTCAGGGCCTGGGACACGCTGTTCCCTCTGTCAGAAAGACTTTCTGCACCACGGTATCCCCAGCTGCTCCCTCAGACTTCAGCTCAAATGTTACCTCCTCAGAGAAGCCTCTCCTGATCCCCAGACTGGGTCAGGCCCCAGGACTCTTATCATCTGAGGCTCTCAGCACCCTCACAGTGACTTGATGGTGGTCTGTCCCTAGAGTGGGGACGCCATGGGGGCAGCAGCTTGGTGGCTTTGCTCCCTGCTGTTCCCAGTGCCTGGCAGAGAGAAGCTTCAATCAGTGCTTGCTGATGGAAAGCCCTCAAGATGCTCTTAGCCCAGGAAGGGGGCAGACACATCACTAAAGCCTTGTCCTGCCCCATGTGGGCTGGGCTGTGAGCTCTCTGCAGTTGGTGACCGGGAGAAAGAGAGTTGAATTCCAACCAAGGGACTCCAGGAAGACTTCCTGAAGAGGGGATGTTTGAGTTCTCCCAGTGGTTTTCAATTGGGGGCAGTTTTGCTCCCCATGAGACATGTGGCAATGTCAGGGGGCATTTTGGTTGTCCAGCTTGGGAGAGGATGCTACTGGCATCTCGTGGGTGGAGGCCAGGGATGCTGCTAAACATCCTACGATGCACAGGACAGCCCCACTTCCACCCCCTCCCCAACAAAGAATTATTCAGCCTAAAATGTCAGTAGTGTCGAGGTTGAGAAACCCTGTTCTAGATAGAATGCAGAGCACAAACAAATGCCCAGAAGTCGGACAAGGCAGAGAGCACTAGGGCCAATGTGGCTGAAATTCAGGGGTAAGGAGTATGTATGTTATCACAGTGGGAGATGGGGTTAGAAATTCCTTGAATATCAACTCTGGATCACCAGGACTTAAAAATCCACTACCAGGGAGTTCAGAGATGAGCTTGGGTGGGAGTTTACTGGGCCCTGCCTCCCAACCCCCAGCAAGTGGCTGAAACAAGACTTGGTATCTCTCCGCAGGGAGCTGGACAGCCTCGTCCAGTCTTCACAATACTGCAAGGGAGAGAACCACAGGCACTTTGAAGGAGGGGTGAAGCTCGGTGTGGGGGCCTTCAACCTGGTGAGTGGGCGTGCCTCTCCCCCATTTCCACAGGGTCTGGCTCCGGATAAATCTTCCCTGCGCGTCCCTGCCCCACACTTGGTCACGGCTGAGTGCCACCGTGGCTGGCCGTGTGCCGGGCATCGAGACCCAGCGATGAATCAGACTCATGGCTTAGGCTTAAGGGGCTCCCGGCTGGGCTGGGGGTGCGTGCTGGAGCCAGCTCCACGAAGTCCATCTTTGCATTTCTTCTCAAGTCAAGTTGTTAGCTTGAAACCCACCATGGTGGGAGTCTTTTTTTTTTAAATATTTTTTCCTTTCCTTTGGTTTCTATTTTTTATCCCAATGATCCGCTATCATTCCCAAGATGGTGGGAGTCTTGACAGCACCACAGCTTGACAAACACAATAAATCAGGACTTTTTCTGCCCCGGAGAACTGGTGGTTAAACATTTACCAGTGTCAGGGAAGGAGACAGGCCTGAAAACAGCTGATGACCCACGGGAGACAGAGAGCCACGTCCTCTTCCTGGGGGGACTTTGGAGAAGGTTTCTCATGGGTGGGGTGAGCATTTGGGCTGGATCCTTAGATCCCCAGGAGTCTCCCAGGTGGGGAAGAGCATTCCAGGCAGAGGGCACAGTGTGAGTGGAGACAGGGAGGCTTGGAAGAGCTGTGCTTGCTCCTGGAGCTTCTCTGGGAACACTTAGGGCTCTGGCCCTAGGTGGTGGGGACCCTTCAAAGGAGCGGAGACAGAAGTGGTGACTCTTTCCCTCCAGGTAAAGCTTGTTTAAAGAGCAAGCTTTGAGGGTGGGGGAGGTCCCCACCCCACTCTGGGGCACCTTCTGCACGTGCTCATCTGCCGCTTTCCCTGCAGACGTTGTCCATGCTGCCTACGAGGATCCTGCGGCTGCTGGAGTTTGTGGGGTTTTCAGGAAACAAGGTAACCACCTGCCTTCTAGCACCCCTGACCTGCTGAACGCCAGGCCTGGAGCCGGGTGGACAGGGTGGGGCTGAGGGGATGCAGGGTCTGGGTGCCAGTCCTGGCTCAGCCCTCCGGACAAAACCCACGGGTGTTCGAGCAGGTGCACGCAGGGAGGCCTGGGGATGTGGCTGTTGAGGAGGTGGGGACACCCAAGGCCTGGCCAGGCCTTTGCTCTGGCCTTGGCAGCAATGTCCCCTCCCTCCAGGAAGGCGGCTGAGGCGCTGAGAGAGGCACCTCTTGCTCAGGGCCACACCGCCGACCCAGCCTCCAGGGTCCCAGGGTTCTTCCGCCCTGGTCCCTGCCCCTCTCTGGGAGTCTCAGTCTGTCCTCCTGTCCCCCAGGACTACGGGCTGCTGCAGCTGGAGGAGGGCGCGTCAGGGCACAGCTTCCGCGCCGTGCTCTGTGTCATGCTGCTGCTGTGCTACCACACTTTCCTCACCTTTGTGCTCGGTAGGCTTCCCTGTGGGGCGAGCCCTGGGGCCAAGAGGAAGAGGGGCTGCAGACCCTGCTCAGGCCCCCAGGACTGGGGATGGGGGTCCTGAAACCAGAAACAGCAGAGCCTCATCAACTGGCCTAGGGCCTGGCCTGCTCACTTCCTCACAGTGTGACTGGGTTCCAGCTTCAGTGTTCTCATCTGTGAAATGGGCATGGTTGTGCCCACCTTGTAGAGGGTATGAAGACGCTGTAGGCAGCCCCCTGTGGTTCTGGGCACAGCCTTGCCACACATGTGCTTCTGGTTATTGAGCCCTGTGATGTGCCAGGCATGCTATCTGCAGTACCTTATTTAATCCTCACATCACCCCAGAGATAGGAAGAATTATTATCCCCATTTCACAGAGGGGGAGGTAAAGACCTCAGGAATCCCCTGGTGGGTTGTTGGATAGCAGAAGCCAGTGGAGGTGATGTGTTATGTCCCCCTCCCCCACTTCAAGGTACTGGGAATGTCAACATCGAGGAGGCAGAGAAGCTCCTGAAGCCGTACTTGAATCGATACCCTAAGGTGAGCCCCACCCTCTGCCTGGCGCCCCCAGCCCATGAGCACCCTGCAGACCCAAGGGACCCACGTGCGTGTCATTGCAGGGCGCCATCTTCCTATTCTTTGCCGGGCGGATTGAAGCCATTAAAGGCAACATTGACGCAGTGAGTGACGGGGATCCGGGCCAGTGCTGAGGACCGCTCAGGGTCTCACAGGCACACACAGACATACTCAGGGACAGGGCAGACTGGGAGGAGGGCCCGAGAGAGAACCAACAAGAGGGCAGGTGTGGGAGAGGCACTTGGGAAGACGAGAGGAGGTGGCATTTGTGGGCTTTTGAAGGGAGATAAAGGACTGTGGCACCCTGGAGAGGGAGGGTGCTAGAGGAGGCAGAGGCAGGATGGACCAGCTGCTCAGGGCGTGGTGATCAGGCTGGCAGTTGGTGAGCAGAGTGGTGCGGCCAGTGGGGTGAGAGGAGCTGTCAGAAGGGTTAGAGATGGGAAGGGTCATGGTCCCAGCAGAGACCCCAGCACTAAGCCAAGGCCCAGGCCAGACTCTACAGCACGGGGTTCTGGGCTCTCCAGCCGGCCCTAGCTGTGATTCCGCAGGCGGCAGGACAAATGCCCCAGGCCCAGGTAACCTTATGGAAACTGCTGGAACCTTTGGAGTTTGCTCGGAGACAAACATTATTTTATCAATATTACCACTTTCCACTGCCTCTTATCCCCTCCATTATAGCTCTGTCCTGACCTCTCACTTTTTATTTATTTATTTTTTTTGAGACAGTCTTGCTCTGTTGCCCGGGCTAGAGTGCCGTGGCGTCAGCCTAGCTCACAGCAACCTCAGACTCCTGGGCTCAAGAGACCCTTCTGCCTCAGCCTCCCAAGTAGCTGGGACTATAGGCATGTGCCACCATGCCTGGCTAATTTATATATATATATATATATTTTTAGTTGTCCAGATCATTTCTTTCTATTTTTTAGTAGAGACGGGAGTCTCGCTCTTGCTCAGGCTGGTCTTGAACTGCTGAGCGCAATCTGCCTGCCTTGGCCTCCCAGAGTGCTAGGATTACAGGCGTGAGCCACCGCGCCTGGCCCTGACCTCTCACTTTTTGACTGAAAAACTAGAGTTCCAGATAGGGGCAGTGATTGGGCCCAAGGTCATGTGAGATTTAGGGGTTGATGCAGGACAGGAGGCCAGATCCCCTGGCTCCCCAGCCCCCACTTGAGCCTAGCACAGGGCTGGATCACCATGCACTGGAGGGGCTGGGGCCGCTGTGGAGTTGGGAGGGTGCGGAGGGTCTAGAGGGCAGGGTGGGGCTGGGTGGGCACCCACCAGGCTGACCAGCAGGTGCCTGCAGGCCGTCCGGCGGTTCGAGGAGTGCTGTGAGGCCCAGCAGCACTGGAAGCAGTTCCACCACATGTGCTACTGGGAGCTGATGTGGTGCTTCACCTACAAGGGCCAGTGGAAGATGGCCTACTTCTACGCCGACCTGCTCAGCAAGGAGAACTCCTGGTCCAAGGTGGGCACTGGGAAACCAGGGCCAGCTGGGCTGGCCATAAGCCCCCAGACCAAGGGCCAGCTGAACGCAGATGTATCAGCTGGAATCTAAATAGAACCACAAATTGTAATAGGACTGGAAGGAACTAAAGACCACAGGAGCAGAGAAACTTTAGAACTACAATCATGTCAGTCGAGATTTTTAGTCACAAGGGATGGAAACAGGGCTCACACGCACTGTCTGATAGAACTGTCTGCTGTGGTGGAAATGTTCTATTTCTAGACCATGTTCACTTGGAATGTGCCTGGTGCAACTGGGAACCTGAATGTTTTAAATTTTATTTAATTTTAATGAATTAAACTTTAGCCACATGGGCCTAGTGGCCACCTGTTGGACTGCACGGATCTAAAACACAGAAGGCTCATTGGCTCAACAGAGCTGAAAATTCTAAGCACATCTGACTCCAGGAATTCAAATTCCATCTTGTCCAGGCAGATTCGCTCCATATGACGGGCAGCCTGGCTGTGGGCCGCCTCTAACTCAGATTTCCCCCTTGGTTTCAGAGTCTCACAGTTGAGCCTCACTGGTATGGCTTAAGGCACACGTTAATGCCTGAGAGAGGGGACTCCTCAGGGACTTAGAGTAGGAGGGCGCAGTTCCCCAAAAGAAAAATGAGATGACGTATCCAGAAGTCACCTTTATTGGGGGGCAATAAAGAGATGCCATGTAGGCAAAACAAACAAAACAGATGCCCGCCCACCACAGATGACGTTATCATGGTAAGTGTTGAAATAAGTATTAGCCTTTATCGTCATAGTAATGATAGCACAGAAATCCAAACCGAGAGTCTTAGAATCACCCAGCTCAGAGAGCATCGGATCTGGTATTGGCAAACACAGCATCACTTGCCCACGGCAGACATCGCTAATCGATCCTGGCACTCTGCCGTGAGCCTGCTGTGACTTAGAGGCCTTCTCTGCAGAGCGCTCCAGGCAGCCATTAGCACTGGCCCGCCCTGGCACATGTCAGGAGACGTGCTTCCCTCTGAAGAAGGAAGTCCTTCAGTGCCCCTGCCTGGAGGCTGGGTGGCTGGGGAATTCTCTGGGTCTGGGCAGGTGGGGCTGGGGGAGGAGCAGGCTTCCACCGAGCTCTCACTGCGTCTCCACAACACACCCAGTGAGGCGGGAAGAAGTTACCATCTCCACTGGGCACACGAGGGCCACTGAGGCTAAGAGAGAGTATGTGACTTTCCTGGCCCACATAGCTGTTGGTGACGGACGCCAGATTCGAGGACAGTTCTGTGTGACTCAGAGAGGCCTCTGCTTTCCCCTTGCTCCTCTGTCCTCCGGAGGAGGCCAGGCTTGCCCCAGCCCACCCTGCTGTTGAAGGTGCTTCCTCAGGCCTGGCCCCCTCCATTCCTCACCTCCTCCCACCCCCAACAATAACAGAGCCCCAGGGAGCCTTTTTGAACTACAAGTGACTCTGGAAGCCTTCCTGTGGAGCGAGGCAGGCAGCTGGGTCCCCCCACACAGGGCAAGGGAGGCCTGGGGCGGCTGCACAGCTGCTGTGAGAAGCAGAGGGAGGGCCAGGCCCTCCAGGTGTCAGGAAGTCTGGCTGAGCCCCAGCTCAGTCCCCAGATCATTGTGACTTTGGGGTGGTCGGTCCCCCTCTTTCTGCAACATTCTTTTCAAAAGGACTTGCTGTGAAAAATGGGGATTGTAACACCCCAAGTTCTGGGGCCCCATCCATCCCTAATCTCCGGTGCTTGGCCACCACAGAGTCTGCCAACTGCCCATCCTAAGGCCCTGGCTTCTGGCCACGCCATATGCACCAGCCGCCCTGCCCAGCAGCCCACTCTGGTCTGGACCCTTCAAGGTCAACCCTGTGGAGGCTTCAAGTTTCCCCCAGTGCTTGCAGCCTGGAGGCTGAGATGGCCAGAAGCTCGGTGGTGACAGTGTCACGCTCAGGACTATGCGGAGGGAATTCCAGGGAGCTCAGAGGCAGCCCTGGGCAACCTGGCCAAGAGGGCAAGAAAGGTTTCTGGAACAAGAGATCTCCGAGCAGAGTCTTGAAGGATGAGGAATTAGGGTGGCAGAGCAGAGCAAGCAAGAGGACACTCTAAGCCTGGAGAACAGCAGGAGCGAAGGCTCGGAAGCCAGGGTGCTGCCAGGAGGTTCTGTACAGTGGGTGAAGGGTTTGTGCGGTGGGAGTGCAGGGGGCCCGGATCAGGGGAGACAGCTGCCGTCTGCCATCAGCGTGGCCCCGTAACATCCTGGGGAGCTTGGATGTCCACAGTGCTGAGTCACTGCATCCAGCCTAACTCCTGGTGGCGCAATGAGGGTGAACGTTCTGTGGGGTGTGGGGAGAGGCTCTTGGAGGAATGAGCTGGGGAGGGACAGTGGCATTCCAGGCAGAGGAGCAGCACAGGCAAAGGCCTGGGGTAGAGTTGCAGGAGTGAGCGGGAGGAAATGGCAGAAGATGAGCCAGAAAAGGAGTTTAGGGCAGGTCGTGGAGGGCATGAGTGGCTGTTTGGGCTTTATTCTAACAGTAGGGGAGCCTTGAAGGCTTGGGGTTTAGATTTGTGCTTTGGAAATCCCACCTGCAATTTCTGGGCACCTCGAGGTGCCAGGTCCTGTTCTAGGCCAGGAAATACAAGAGTGCACAGAGCAAAGAGCCATCTCAAGGCTCCAGTCCTGATGGGGAGAGAGACAAGGAATAGACAAACACGTTGATGTCCAGTGTAATAGGACGCCAGGTTCCAGTAAGTGCAGTAGGGAGCAAGCAAGGTGAGGGGCATGGAGTGGGGGGCTCTTTTGTCAGGGCCGGCCAGGCGCAGCAGAAGGCACCCACATGTAGTGAAGGAGCAAGCTCGTGGGTGGCCATCTGAAGGGGACATTCAAGCAGAGGGAGCTGAGGGCCACAGGTGCCGGGCAGGACTGCATTTGATGTATTCCAGGGACAGCCGGACGCCAGTGAGGCCCTGGAGTGATACTATGCCGGCCGGCTGGAGGGAGCGATGTACGTGTGGGACGTGTGGTTTGGATTTTATACTAAGTGTGATGGGATATCACCAGAAGTTTTCCAGAAGGCACTGATGTGATCTTACTTAAAAAGATCAGAGTGGCGAAGGTGTGGGGAATGGCTTGCAGCGGATGGCGGTGGGAGCAGGCAGATCCCAGACCTCCCCAGGGCAGTAGGAAGACATCCCTGGTAGCCTGGAGCAGCCAAACGGTGTGGAGATGACGGTGGGGCAATAATGAAGAGAGTTGCACGGGCAAGGCTGGTTAGTGGCATTCAGGAGCTAGACAGGAGGTAAAGCCACTAGGACTTGGTGCCTCCATGGCAGGGGCAGATGAGGAGAGGGCAAGAGCGACACCGGGAAGTTCAAGATGGGACGGGGAACAGGTTTCAGTAAGGGAGACAATTCCCACCGCAGCCCACAAAGACCAGCTTTTCCTCATGTTGTGAAGGCCTGCGTGGGTGGGGCTGCCGGGTGGAGATCAGACTCCAGGATGTCCTGGTCCCTCTGGGCCACCCTCCTCTCTCGGCCTGGAGGGAGGAGCTGTGGTTCAGGGCTCGGCCACCGGAGGGCAGCACAGAGCCAGCTCCCCTCCCAGGGCCGTCCGCGGAAGGGGCGTGGCGGCGGGGAAGGCTAGGCGGGGCGAGGCCTCCTGCCGGCCACACCTCGCCCATCAGGGCTGGTCGTAGGTCCAGTGGGCAAAGTGCTGGGGTCCACTCCCGGCTCTGCCCCAGTAGCTCTGGGGTCCCAGGAAGCAGAGGTGGGAGCAGATTTCTTTCTGGCACCGTCTTTGGGATCAAGTGTGCCGGATGTGAGGTTCCTTGCACACAGTAAGACAGTTCTCCCCAGGAGGCCTGAGCTGAGCCTCGCCCCAGGGCCCCGCTCACTCTTCTGGGCTCACCTCCTCTTTTACGCCTCCCGTGCTTGTGCCTCTCCTCAGTATCCTACCCGCACACCCCTGCCCCTCCCTGGCTTTGCTCAGGCTGCCCCCCTTATTTGGGCCTCTGCGAATCTTCCCGTGGTCTTTCAGGGGCCGCTCTGGAGCTCTTGCTTCCCAGAAGCCTGAGTGCTGTCCTGGCCTGTGTCTCCATCCCAGCCTCGCGTGTCCTGCCCATCACTAGTTGCTTGGGCCCTTCTCTCCACTGCTTCAAAGCCATGCTTTGACATGGCTTGTCCTGGATTTAACTCCTAGCTCGAGTCCTCCGGTTGCATCGGCTTCCTCACCTCCGTTCCTCGCCAGGGGCTGGGGCGGTGTGGGCTGCTGTGCTGGGCCACGGTGAGGTCTGCGTGGGGCGTGGGTGCCGTGCTGGCTGTGGCTGGGGAGGGCCGCTCACACCTGGCTGTTGCTCTGCTCACACAGGCCACCTACATCTACATGAAGGCCGCCTACCTCAGCATGTTTGGGAAGGAGGACTACAAACCTTTCGGGGATGACGAAGTGGAGTTATTTAGGTGGGTCCTACCGTCACGCTCCCAATCACGGGCCTCAGCTGTGGACAGACCAGCCAGGCTCTGCCCACGGCCACCCTGACTGTGGGCACCAGGGAGGGGGATGGTGGGGTGGCCATCTCCCCCTACTCCAAGCTCCCTGCCCGTGCCCCAGGATTGCCCCATGTGCTCGTCACCCCCTCCCATCACCACCCCGTGCTGCTGCAGCTGCTGGTTAGATCCCTTGGAATCTGTTCAGAGGTTTTCTTCACAGAAGTGGTTTTGTCAACATCCTCTACCACTGAGTCTCTTTCATCTGTTCAGTAGGACAGATGTGAACTCAGGTCGGGAGAGGGGAAGGTCCTTCGTTCTGCTGAGTTAACCAGATACATTCAGAGAAGCACAGCAGAGAGCCCAAGAGATAGAATCAAACAAGCAGGATCAAACCGAGCCTCTGCCATTTCTTTGCTATGTCACCTGGGACAATTTCAGCAACTATAAAATAGGAATAACAACCTTCACCTTGCAGGGTGGTTTTGTGAATCAACTAGATTATATATTTAAAGAGTCTGGCATAGGACCTGGAACTTAGCAAGCTGCTCGCCACGTGGTGGCTGTTTTCATTCTTATCTGTACCACTGTGTTTACCTCCTGCAAAATGTCGTTAGAGCACAGCTCAGCCTTGGCAGGCTGAGGATGGACCCTAGAGCCTTGCTCCTGTCAAGGTGAGGTTGGCCCCAATTTGCAGACCTGGAAGTGGGTGTCACGTGGGCTTCCTAGGCTCCTGCTGTCACACTAATGGGGCATTTATCACTTACGGAGTGCCTGCTACTGCAGTGAACTCCATGTCCCCATCTCATATGACTCTTCCAGAAAGCCTTGTGAGGGAGGGTGGGTGTCACCTCCAGTTTAAAGATGAGGAAATTGAGGTCCAGAGAGGTTCCACAGTGAATAAGCAGTTTGCGGGGACCTCACACCTACATCCAGCTATTTCCTGAGCCTAAATGGCTCAGGCCTGAGGTCACAGCCATACCTGGTGACTGTGGCAGAAATCAGAGGGTGGAATGGAGTTGGGCGGGTGAGCTCCCCGATGTGGAGGCTCGCCTAGCTGCATTCCATATATTTTGCTTTGCCCTTGGAAACAGCTGAGAAGGCCACAACTCACGAGGCAAGAGTTAATTAAGGGTTTGAGCTGTTTGGTGTTGGATAGGTCCCACCCTTTCTCTGGGTGTTAGTCTCCCCTGTGAAAATGGGATTAGGCTTCCATAGGGCCGTCTCCAGAAATAGGGCCTGGGAGTGGAAGAGAGAAGTGAAAGTAGGAAGCAGAGCAGGTCTAGGGACATTTAGGTGCACTCTCACCTCTGCCAGGTGGTGTGGAAGAGCCCCTTGTCCAGCCACAGGAAGTGGCCAAGTCTTGGGCAGGGCCTGTGAAATAAGACCATAGACACAGGCTGTTTCAGACCTTTGAGGCTCTTTAGGGTCCAACACCGTCATCATATAGGTGGGGAAACAGGCCCAGAGAAAGGCCAAGCAGAGGCTGGGTAGGACGGGGACCCTCAGTCCTCTCTTGCTTTTTCTCATCCTCTCCTCACCCTCCCCATCTTTTTTGCAGAGCTGTGCCGGGCCTGAAGCTCAAGATTGCTGGGAAATCTCTGCCCACAGAGAAGTTTGCCATCCGGAAGTCCAGACGCTACCTCTCCCCCAACCCTATCTCATTGCCAATCCCTGCTCTGGTGGGTAGGAAGGTCTGGACTGGGTCTTGCCCCCTGGTTTGGGATTGTGGGGATTAGCTGAGAGCCACTGAAGTGGATGAGGAGAAAGGCCTTCATGCCTTGGGCCTGGAGAGGGTTTTATAATTTACCTGGGCCCTGGGGAGGAGGAACACAGATGAGTCTGACTCAGCTCCTGCCCCTTAGAAAGTGATGGTCCAGGGCTCTCATGGCTCACACCTGTAATTCCAGCATTTTGGGAGGCCAAGGTAGGAGGATCTCTTGAGGCCAGAAGTTTGAGACAAGACTGGGCAACATAGCAAGACCCTTTGTCTAAAAAAAAAAAAAATTAAAAATTAGCCAGAAGTGGTGGCCTATAGTTCCAGCTGCTTGGGAGGCTGAGGCAGGAGGATCACTTGAGCCCAAGAGTTCAAGGCTGCAGTGGGCTATGATGGTGCCACTGTACTCTAGCAGCATGGGCCACAAAGTGAGACCCTGTCTCTAAACAAGACCAAAGAAAGTGAAAGTGATGGTCCATTGAGTGTGGGGGTGGAGAGGAAACAGGTGAGCAGCTGCAGATACCAGGAGGCAGAAAGAGCAGCTCTCCTGGACAGCCCCATGTCCCTCTGCCCAGAGGGGGTAGCACCTGGCTGGCTGTTTCCAGCCAGTCTGCTTCAGTGTTTATATGAAGCAGATGATTATAACTGATGTTTACACTGTCCCCTTCATGTGACCAACCTTTTCACGTTATGTTCAACTCTGAACTAACAGTAAGTAATAGCCAACATTGCTCCTGCGCACTTGCTATATTGCCTATTGCCTCATTGGGACCTCTCATCAACCCTCTGAGTAGGGGCTGGTGGTAGCTCCAGTTTACAGG
Source organism: Avahi laniger (assembly GCA_963575035.1). Lineage (NCBI taxonomy): Eukaryota > Metazoa > Chordata > Mammalia > Primates > Indriidae > Avahi > Avahi laniger. The sequence goes on from CAUYSK010020861.1 coordinate 23,196, forward strand.
TGGGGCTAGTAAGGCCTAATAGATAAGTAGAAAGATTAAAAAAATACAGTCTAGGTCACACAGCCAGTGAATTGGAGAGTCAGAATTTGAACTCAGCAGTTTGGCTTCAGAACCCATATTCCGAGCCATTATTATGATGCTAAAATTTCAAGCATGATTTGAGCAGGCATCAGATAACGTTCCAGTTTGTTAAGAGTCCTTGTTATTCAAATAGTAAAGCAGCCAGAAAAGTAGAAGCTTTGCTTCAGAGACCTTTTTCTGGTCCTGGCTCTGCTATTCACTAATTGTGTAGCCTTAGATAGGTTCCCTCTTCCCTTAATGCAAAATGGGTATAATAATATACACTTTTCTGGCTGGGTGCGGTGGCTCACGCCTGTAATCCTAGCACCCTGGGAGGCCGAGGCAGGTGGATTGTTTGAACTCAGGAGTTAGAGACCAGCTTCAGCAAGAGCGAGACCCTGTCTGTACTAAAAGTAGAAAGAAATTAGCTGGACAACTAAAAATATATATATAGAAAAAATTAGCTGGGCATGGTGGTGCATGTCTGTAGTCCCAGGTACTGGGGAGGCTGAGGCGGTAGGATTGCTTGAGCCCAGGAGTTTGAGGTTGCTGTGAGCTAGGCTGATGTGGCATTCACTCTAGCCCAGGCAGCAAAGTGAGACTCTGTCTCAAAAAAAAAAAAAAATAATAATAATAGTTATATACACTTTTCCCATTTCATAGAACAGTTATGAGAATCAACTGAGAAAATGTGTTCAATACTTTATAAATTGAAAAGTTCATATTTATATAGAATTTTATTTAGAGCTTATATCCTGAATATTTCTAAACAAATTTTAAAATATTTTATAGTTTAAAATATACAGTAAAGCTATTACTACCAAATGGGGGAGGAGGATATTTTAAGAAGGGGAGGGAAGTAACTATACTAAAAATTTAGGGGAGAATTTCCCGAACTGTAATCTGTAAAATACTGTTTCTGCATGAAGTGATTTCTGTGATTAGTATACTTGGGAAAGACTGGCCTAAACAAAGTTTATACACTGTAGACTTTCTTGGAGCCTCTATGTGCTAATTTGCATGGTGAGTTTCCAAGAAGCTCAAAGATGAGGTTTTTCCCTACCTTGTTTGGCCACAGAACCCTTTTTTTAAAAACAAAACATTTGCTAACTCAGGACCACAAAACAATTTGAGAAATACTGGTCTAAATTTAAATTTCCTTCTTAGAACATAATAACAAGAACCTCAACACTAATGTATTTCTAGAACTTTATACAAAGCACTTTCATATCCATTACCTGGTTTGATAGTTTAGGAAATGGTAATTAACACATTAACTGCCATGTGAGTTATATTTAACTCATACTAGTTTTGAGCCCGGGGCCTTGTGAAGCAAAACCCTACAGTTGGTCTGTGAAAATCTTGTTGGTGTTCTTATTGTTACAATTAATATTGACAATTGAATTCTAAAAACATGGATTGCATTGCATATAACTCATGCACAGAAAACAATAAAAAATAACAAATTAGAAAGGATCATTTTGTTTTAATAAAACACTGTGGCCCCAGGGAAATTTTTTTTTCCCTAGTGTGGCAGTCAATGTGTTAAGCTAACAGGGTTACTATGAATGAAAAGTTAATTTAGTATTCTGAGCTTCCTGGCAGTCCAGACAAAAAAAGAAATCAGGATATGTTTTATGGTTTTCATGATGATAAGTCTAAAGGAAATGAAATATGAGTTGTCATTTTTGAGCCCATTGTTTTGGGGGAATAGGAGAGAAGAGGACATGGTCTTAAACTGTGTTGTCCTGAAGTGCTTAAGTAAATTATGGTTCCTCCAATATGGTAGGAGGCCCTGCCAGCTGGAGACAGAGAAGAGCTTCCTGGAGAATGTGGGGCATGGCCTGGTCTTCAAAGAATGGAAAAAGTTTGCACACAGAGAGATTGGGGAAAAGGGCAAAACAGTACCTAGGGAAGTGACGAGCAGAAAAGTAGCTGGAAAGTATTGGCAGCTATGAACAGAACAGCGAGGACATTGATCCATCTGAAATCCTCACTGGGGTAAGGCAAGACCTCAGTAATAAGTGACGAGGCTCCCTCCGTAATCTCCTCGAGCCCATAGCTTTACATGCTGGGCTGAGACTTGTCATGGATGATTAGAGCCAGAAGGGGAAGAAACCTAGGGCTGACTTGCCCCTCTGCCCTCAGGAAATGATGTACATCTGGAATGGCTACGCTGTGATTGGGAAGCAGCCGGAACTCACAGATGGGATCCTTGAGATTATCACCAAAGCTGAAGAGATGCTGGAAAAAGGCCCAGGTGACTACACTCAGGCCCTGGAACCTGCCTGGCTAGGTCAGGTCTTCACAGTTGAAGGTTCCCTTTGCCAAAATGTCCTTCCTCCCTTCTCTACCCTGGTAACTCCTTTGTCTTTCTAGACTGAGCTCCAACGTCAGCTCCTCCAAGCAGCTGGCCCTTGTCCCCTAGGTAGGGTCAAAGCCACCTTTGGGCTCCCACAGCCCCTGGGCTTCCTTCAGTCATTGTCTCAGTGTCTGCCTTTCCTTCTCAGATGTGAGGCCCCTGAGACAGGAACCACGTCTGATTTACCTGTGTCCCCTGGGCCCAGCACAGAGCAGAGGCTCCGTGCATGTTTGCTGTAGAAATGAGCAAGCCTGTCTTCTTCCCTAACATCCTTACTTTCAGAGAATGAGTACTCGGTGGATGACGGGTGCTTGGTGAAATTGTTGAAAGGCCTGTGTCTGAAATACCTGGGCCGTGTCCAGGAGGCTGAGGAGAATTTCAGGATCATCTCTGCCAAGTAAGTGCCTCTGCGGCTGCTCCTGCTGGGTCTCCTGGGTGGAATTGTCAGTGCTTCTCCATCCTCACGCCCACTGCAGTGGCTGACCTGTGCCAACCCCGTTCACCACACATGTCTGCTCTGTGCCAGGACCTGGGCTGGGCACAAGGGGCACAGCTAACTCAGACCCAGCCCCCCGGGGCCACCCAATTGCCTGAACGGGAGCCCACCCATGTTGTTTCAAGTGAACAGTGCCCCCAGGGTGTGTGCTTCAGCCACTGAGTGCACATGCTACAGAAGGCTGGCTGTGGGCGGCTCAACTTGGGATGATCAAGGCTGTGCTAGAGGAAGGCCGAGAGGACAGTAGGTGCCCTGAGGGACCTAAACATAATGGGAGGTACCAGGAAAGGCTTTTCAGAGCCAACACTGAAATTGGGAAGTTTATCAAGCAGAGGAAGCAGGGAGTGGAGCAGGTACAGCATGTGCAAGTGTCTGGGCGTAGGGAAGACTCCCGAGGTTGGGGTGATGGTGCGTAGGCCCTTCCCTGTCTGTGCTGAAGATGAAAGGAGGAGGGCTAGATTGAGATGTTTTGTTCACGAGGCTAAACTTTATCCTGCAGATAGGAGAGAACCAGGAAGGAAACCAGGCAGGGCAGACTGGGTTTTTTTTTTTTTTTTGGTACAGGGTTTTGCTCCGTTGCCCAGGCCGAAGTGCAGTGGTGTGATCATAGCTCACTGTACCTCAAATTCCTGAGCTCCAGTGATCCTCCTGCCTCAGCCTCCTGAGTAGCTGGGACCACAGGTGTGCACCACCACACCCGGCTAATTTTTTTCTTTTTTAAATTCTTTTGTAGAGACTGGGTCTCGTTATGTTGCCCAGGATAGTCTTGAATTCCTGGGCTCAAATGGTCTTCCCCACCTCGGCCTCCCACAGTGCTGGGATTACAGATGTGAGCCACTGTGCCCGGCCAGACATGGGTTTTAAAAGGATGTCTCTGGGGCAGCGCGGAGGGCAGGTCAGAAGGGGCCAGATCAGAGAAAGGAGATTTTCCAGTTTAAGAAACCATTCAACATGGAGAAAAGCAGGGTTGGGGCTTAGGTGAGGGCAGGCTAAGGACGTGACAGGAGCCATAGGCTGTCAGGGAATTGTGGCCAGGATACAAGACTGGAAGATTCTTCCATGGATCCCAGCCTTTCTAGTGCTAGGCAGTGGGAACTTTCCAAAATTGAAATTCAGATCAGGAAATCCTCACATAAAGTTTGGGGAAGGCTCAGGAGGACAAACTGAAGGACGTCTCAAGGGCAAAGCATGTGAGCCATGTCCTCCTCTGTTCTGCAGTGAAAAGAAGATTAAATATGACCACTACTTGATCCCAAATGCCCTGCTGGAGCTGGCCCTGCTGTTTATGGAGCAAGGCAGAAACGAAGAGGCCATCAGACTTCTGGAATCTGCCAAGTAAGGCTTGGGGAGCCTTGATCTGTCCTTGGCTCCTCTGAGCTCAGCTCAGGAGCTGGCTGGGGACCGAATCCCGGGCAGCAGTGAGCGGCAAGGGCAGTTCGGTCATCCAGAGAGTAGACCTGCATCCTTGGGAACCTGGCTCTCACCTGGCATAGGAAGGCTTCCTCTTCATTTACAAATGAGCAATTAGAATCCCAGAGGCAGGAAGTGAGTTGCCCAGGGTCACATCACAAATGAGCTACACTGCTGGTTTGAGGACCCAGATCTCCTGCCTTCCAGTCCAGGGATCTATCTCCCAAAACCACCCCTTCAAGCTTAGGTGCTAAACAGGACCAAGAGTGGTATCAGTAGGCATGATACCAGGGGTGAGGGGCTACAGACCCTTTCCATTAAGGTTAATCCTCCCATTGGGTTGGGCTAAACTTTTTCTTTTTTTTTTGAGACAGTGTGTTGCTCTGTTGCCCAGGCTAGTAGAGTGCACTGGCATCATCATAGCTCACAGTAACCCCAAACTCCTGGGCTCAAGCGATCCTCCTGCCTCAGCCTCCTGGGTAGCTGGGACTACAGGCGCACACCACCACTCCCAGATAATTTTGAAATTTTTTTTTTTTTTTTAAAGAAATGAGGTCTTGGCCAGGCGTGGTGGCTCATGCTTGTAATCCTAGCACTCTGGGATGCCAAGGCAGGAGGATTGCTTGAGCTCAGGAGTTCAAGACCAGCCTGAGTGAGACCCCATCTCTACTGTAAATATAAAGAAATTAGCCAAACAACTAAAAATAGAAAAAATTAGCCAGGCACGGTGGCACATGCCTGTAGTCCCAGCTACTTGGGAGGGAGGCAGGAGGATCGCTTGAGCCCAGGAGTTTGGGGTTGCTGCAAGCGAGGCTGATGCCACGGCACTCTAGTCTAGGTAAGAAGAGTGAGACTCTGTCTCAAAAAAAAAAAAAAGAAAAGAAATGAGGTCTTGCTATATTGCCCAGGCTGGTCTTGAGTTCCTGGCCTCAAGTAATCCTCCCAGAGTGCTGGGATTACAGGCGTGAGCCACCACACCAGGCCGCTCAACTCTTTCTTTGGACAAGGCAGAGGGTGGGGCTCACGCTACTCAAACTGAAGAAAAGGACTTCTGGGAGCAAGCAGCCTCACATCTCTGATTCTCTGCTCACTTCTAGGCAAAACTACAAGAATTATTCCATGGAGTCAAGGACACATTTTCGAATCCAGGCAGCCACACTCCAAGCCAAATCTTCACTAGAGAATGGCAACAGATCCATGGTCTCATCAGTGTCCTTGTAGCTTTGTACAGCCTCCCAGGCTGGAAGACAAACTGAGACAGCTGGATAGAGCTCCTGGAAACATTTCAAAAGATCCTCTCCCCCTGCCCTGCCCTGCCTCTGGGGATCCACCGGTGCTCCTGTGGGACGGCACAACATGGGTACCCATGCAAAAGCCAAGCGGCATTTTCACCAGTGTGGCCAAGGGCCTTTGCCAAGGGCAGAGCAGGTGGAGCCCTCTGCCTGCCCTATCACACATACGGGTACTTGTTTTTCACTGTGATGTTTAAGAGAATGTATGAACAGTTTACATTTTCCTTAGAAATACATTGATGGGATCATAGTTGGCTTAAAAAAAAAAAAAACCAACACCAACCAACCACCTGTAAATCTTTGTTTTCACCCATCACTATCTGGAGGTAAATCTCTTCATAGGAAGCCAAAGGGCAAATGGCTTTTCAAACTTCAGCAAGTTCCCAGCTTCTGGGACTGGAAGGACCTTCCTTTCAGAGGACCTGGGCAATGCCCAGGACAGTCTGAGCCTCAGGCTTTGATGCTTCTGGGGGTTGCACACAGACACCCACCACCATACTTCCCACGCTTCATTTCACAGCCTTTGTAACTTCCCAATTTAAAAATCAAGCATGTGTGAGATAAAATTTGAGCCTATCTGTAGAAAAATCAGCCTCCACCAGTAGGGACTGTGGATGCCAAGGCCTGATGGAGGAGCTGTGCAGCCCTTTCTGTGCCAAAGCCAGGCGCTGTGGGGGGAGGGGGGGTTCTCAGAAACCAGTCTGCGTCCTTGCTGTATGCCAGACTGAAACCACTGGGAATAATTTATGAAACATAAAAATCTTCTGTACTTTGCTCCAAGGTACATTCATTTACTGACAGCATTTTTCTTAGAAATAGAATGGTTATTCTTGGCCTGTTGTATATGTGTTACATTTTTCAGTTAAGAGAAAAGAGATACTTAAATTATAAAATTTATACACGTAAGAAATCATGCAACATTTATTTCAGTAAAATATGTGTTGCTTGAATTCTTGGGCAAGGCAAAAAGTCTTGATCAGAAGCCACATGGCCCGTGTATGTTTCATTTAGACGACACAATGTTTTAAACATTTTTGAGGCTGGTTGCAGTGGCTCACGCCTATAATCCCAGCACGTTGGGAGGCCGAATGGGAGTGGAGTTCAAGGTTGCAGTGAGCTGTGATAGCGCCACTGGGTGACAGAGCAAAACCCTGTCTCAAAAATAAACATTTTTGAATCAGTTACCAACATTTACAAATGGGGAGATTTCACAAATGAATCTGGTCTCTGGCCTCTAATTAAAAAAATAAAAAGTGGCAACATTTAGCCTCATTCCCGCAAGACAACAATCAGCTGAAGCTAAGTAGAATCTACTTTAAACATTTATATTACCCTAAAAGCATCTGAATTTGCAACCTCTGGGACTGTTAAAGTGAGAATGTAAGTTCAGGGACCAAAACCAAGTTTTGCCATTCACGTTCTAATTTCAGCACCCTTCAACTTAACCGTTTGCCTGGAAGGAAAATCAGGTACACAGTAAAAAAATATACATTTGTGAAAACGTGGTTCCCCAAATGCATGAATGCAATGTCTAGAAGAGAAAAACTACAGTCAACTTTTCCAGTCTTCCAGCATTGCTGTATTCAGCAAACACTTACGAGCATCTGCCAGGACTGGGTTAACATATTAAAATACAGTCAACCAGCCCCTATGAGTGATACTGAAGTCAGGGGTTTTAGGCAAAACATATTAGGAAAAAAAAAAGAAAGCAAAAAAACCTTATCCAAGATCATCTTTTGCACTGAGTACTTTCACAGTAGAAATGCTATGAAAAAATCTCTCTCATTTTGTCAGAACTAGACAAAAAATGCTCTCCATAGAGAATGATTGCTTACAAGCTCTCTTTTCCAAAGCCTGGATGCTGAGTAGGACAGGGCGAGGGGCAATTAGAGACAGGCTGTGGAAGGAGGGTGGGCTTTTGTGGCTTCCCCACACGTTAGAATGCAGCCTGCTGCTGTATCAAAGCAGCATTGAACACAGGACACCAAATATATAATTTGGAAAATTTCAGTTTACAAAAAACCTCATCATAACATTCATTTCAGGTGCTTCTGCTTTCCACCTGCAACTTCTGAGATAATCTATCAAAAACATTTATGTGAAGGAGAGTAAAAACATTGAGTTTCTAACACCAGCATGTCCTATGCAGGGACCTTTGAAAGTGAAAATTCTATCATGGGTTTCTCAGTGTCTTGAGTCATTTCTGGTCATCGCTTCTCTAGCAGTGCAGAACTTCCCAGAATATCTGCCCTGGACAGGCAGCTGACCAGGTGGACAGTTTTGAACTGGAAATATGGAGACCTGAATTCTAGTCCTGATTTAGCTACTGATTTTCAGGTTGACCTTGAGCAAGTCACAGATCCTCTAAAAATTAGCAGTTTGGATTATATTAAGGCTCTTTCCTGTTCTCTACAGTTGCTGTTTCTGGGTTTTCATCTTCAAAATGAGGCAGCAGATATACCTCCCTACCTTTCTGTCAAAGCCTTGTGCCCCCCAGCAGTCCAACCAGAAATAACAGGCTTCCTTAAACAGGGGCTCTACAGTAGCCTGGACACCCAGAGAGCAAATAATTCTCATGTAGACAAAGTGTAAATCTTGTACCACGCAGACCAACTCAGTTGTTAGGGAAGTAGCAACCGTGTAACATAATCTGAACAGACCCGGGCACTGGGCAGTCTACCTCAGCCTCTCACTGGTTATAGGCCCTCAGACTGGCAGGGAGCCTTCTAGTAGCATGCGGGTCCCTATCAGCTCTCCCACATGTTGGCAGGTTTCCCTGTTACTTATCTCTTGAGTCAGAATGGGAGTGTTTCCAAGGCAGTTATCGTCATTCACAGCAAAAAGCCACGACCTGACATCAAAGCCAGGACCCTAAAAGGCCAACATCAACCCAAGATTTGGCTGCGGTCCAGCTGGGAGGTTCCAGCAACTGAAGAACGGCACTAGGCGGTTTTCAGAAAGCCCCAGCCTGCTGAGTGCTAGAAACATTCAACAAGGTAATCAAATCCAGACACTTTTCTCTGAAGTTTCTCCCAAATTCATTTCTTACAAGATGATTGGGAGATGATAATAGTGTTTTCCTTGTTTACTTGCAATTTAAAACCTAACAGGGTCCCTTTACAACAACTGTTTCCTTGTGTCCTTAGCTTCATCACACTAATTCAATAATAAATGAGTTGTCTGGATTCCAAAATCCAAGCAGCAAATGGGAACTTCTTATGCCCACCCCAGATGGATCTTTCCAAAGTGCCTTTCCACTTGGGTTAGCACAGCTTCTTTGAAAGCTAGAGCAAAGATCGTTACTGACCAGTAGGGTAAGTCCACAAATAAGAAGCCCCATTTAGGGGCTTGAAAAATCCATTTCTAAAGCAATCTATGGCTGGTTCCACTGTATAAAGTCAACTGTTAAGTGACAAAATGTGAACAGAGCCCTGTGGGGAGGCACATAATTAATTACTGAGGGTTTGCTAAAAGTTGACATTTAAGTTTAATCAGAGACATTACAGCTAATACCTCACAAATGACTGTTTTTTTCTTTGCCTTAACAAACACTTCAGAACATCAGACACCATATGCTTTGGAGAGAAGAATAAAAGAAAATATTAAGTGCTCACTATCAACCAGTTGATAGTCTAGCACTTTACATTTATGTAATCCTCATAACTACCCTGTGAAGTAGGGACTATTGTTGCCATTGTACAGATGAGAAAACTGAGACAAAGTTTAAAAAACTTAGGCAAGTTCACACAGCCATTTTGCAGCAGAAAGATTTGGAGGCAGGCAGCTGAATTCTAAAGCCCACGCTTTGCTACACTGCTAGTCAAACCATAAAATTCAGTTCAAAGTTGGACCTGACTTATACTGACTCTTGGGCCACTGTTAAGGATGGAAACAATACTGGCTAATAACCACTGGAAATCCTTGGCTGGGAACACATGGAGCATGTTTGTGTGGCATGTATCTGACTTGGAAAAAGTCAAAAGAAAAAACCCTTTAGCAACAGTACTTGCTCATAAAATCACTGAGGAATGATGGAGGAAAGGGCATGATCTAACTCCCCACTTGGATAGGAATAATTCAGTCAACTACCCCAAGTCGGGAAGTGAAGGCCTTAGGCCTGGACTGAGGTTTGAGGGGTAGCTAACCATATGCTAGAAAAGGCTTCATATAAGACAATAAGAAGCAGCAACATTGGCAAACTGGGAACATATGATGCTACAGGCACTCAAAAACTTTTTTCAGTTTAAGCACGGGTGCTTGGCTAAACATATCGCGTATGTGGGTCAAAGTGATCCATGGGCCATAAATTTGTCCCTTCTGAGTTGGAGTTGACTTTATGCAGTTAGCAAAACAGGTTGTGAGCAAATTCATAGTATAAGAAAAGCCTGGTTTACTAAAAATACCCAAGCTTATTTATTTATTTTTTACGGACAAGGTCTTGCTCTGTTGCCCAGGCTGGAGTATAGCGTACAGCTCACTGCACCCTCCAACTCCGGGGCTCAAGCGATCCTCCCACCTCATCCTCCTGAGTAACTGGGACTACAGGCCCGCACCACCTCGCTTGGCCTCAAGTTTTAAGTTCTGTCAATTACATGGGGTTGTGGATAAAAGCCCATACTGTATGCAGCTTAGTTGAACTACTTCACCACTTCGAGAATCAGTTTACTCACGTCAAATGGGGCCTAATGCCAATTGCTTCACAGGGTTGCTGAGGATAAAAAGAAATCATGTAAATAAATAGCCTAGCACAGCCCCTAGAATACAGTACTAAGAAGGTAAATTTATGGGTCCGCATATGCCGTGCAAAGGCAGTAGTGTTTGGCATGAGGGATGACTGAATCAGGGGTACTAGTGGGGCCACTGAGGCTTCTTCATCTCTTGGCTTTGTTCCTGTGTTAAATTTCTTTCTTTTTTTTTTTTATTTATTATTCCAGGGTATTGTGAGGGTGTAAACATTCAAATTTATTTCTTGAACTGGCTTCTCTGTGGGGCAGAGGTACACAACAGTTTAGGCCTCATGTCCTTATAGCTTACGAACAGCAAAGGGCTCCTTTCCCTAACTCCAGTATGAAAAACACAAGGTAAGGACAGTCTAGCTTGGCTCAAATGTCCACGCTTTGAGCAAGTGGTTCTCAAAGTGTGGTACCCAGATCAATAGCATTAGCATCACCTGGTAACTTTTTAGAACTACAAATTCTCAGACCCCCCACCCAGGCCCAGCAATCTGTTTTAACAATACACGCAGATGAATCTAATGCACACTCAAGAACCACTGCCTTAGAATGGGAGAGACGTACTGCAATTGGCCCATCTTTCCACGTATGCTCAGTGGGGGTTATCACTAAAAGGGAAGATGGGGTGCTAGGAAAACAAAAACACTGTAAACCCATTATTAGGTCCTTTCTTTCAAAAGCTGATATATAGGAAGTATTCCTTGCCAGACTTCTAGGTAAAAGAGCAGGATGAGGACGGGGGTGTAGTTTGCAGTAGCCATTAGAAAAAGGGTTATCAGAAAGCTGCCCACCCTGGGAGAGCTTTCCCTTTGCCCTTCTCCTTGCCGCCCTCCCAAGTTGTCTTTATTAGATCCCTACTGGAGAAGTTCCTTGGGGTGGTAGCTCCCTCTCCATCAGAAATGTTCAGATTCCTTAGGACCTCTTTCCCCCCAATTTTCTCCATCCCTTCACTTAATATATATCTTTTTGAAGAGCTACTGTCCTGCTCTTGTGGAGTTTATTCAGATAGGGAAGAGAAAGGAGAAAACAGAATTAGAGGCATAAAGTAAATAGTCACACATCACATAATGACATTTTAGCCAACGATGGACCACATACTTGACGGTGGTCTCATATGATTAAAATGGAGCTGAAAAATTCCTATCACCTAGTGACATCCTAACTGTGGTAAGGTTGTAGCGCAATGCATTACTCACATGTTTATGGTGATGGTGGTGTAAACCCACCTACTGCGCTGCCTGTCAAATAAAAGTCCAGCACATACAATTACGTGTAGTACATAATACTTGATAATAAACAACTATGTTGCTGGTTTATTTACTAAACTATACTTTTTTAGAGTGTACTCCTACTTATATAAAAAAGTGAACTGTAAAACAGCCTCAGGCAGGTCCTTCAGGAGGTATTCCAGAAAAAGGCAGTTATCACAGGAGATAACAACTCCATGTATTATTGCCCCTTAAGACCTTCTAGTGAGACATGATGTGGAAGTGGAAGACAGTGATTTGATGATCTTCACCCTGTGTAGGTCTAGACTAATGTACGCTTGTGCATTTTTAACAAAAATGTTTAAAAAGTAAAAAAAATTAAAAATAGAAAAAGCTTATAAAATAGGGATATAAAGAAAATATTTTTATACTGCTTTACAATGTTTGAGTTTTAAGCAAAGTGTTATTACAAGAGTTAAAGAAATTAGTTTATAAAGTAAAAGTTACATAAATTATTAAAGAAAACTATTTTTTAAAATAAATGCAGTGTAGCTGAAGTGTACAGCATTTATAGTAGCGTATAGTATAATTCCCAAGGCCTTCACATTCATTCACTGACCCACCCAGAGCAACTTCCTGTCCTATAAGCTCCACTCATGGTAAGAGCCCTATACAGGTGCACTGTTTTTCTTTTACACCATATTTTTACTATACCTTTTCTATGATACACAGTATGTTATATTTAGATACACAAATACTTACCATTGTGTTACAATTGCCTACAGTATTCAGTACAGTAACATGCTATACAGGTTTGTAGCCTAGGAGTAATAGGCTATACCACACAGCCTAGGCGTGTAGTCGGCTATACTATCTAGGCTTTCGTAAGTACACTCTGTGATGTTCCCAATGATGAAATCACCTAAAGAGATAGGACTGTAATGAGATGTATTCAGTAAAGACAGAAGATAAGAAACCAGCTATTGAACAGTGTGAAGAAGAGAACTCCAAGGGCAGAAAATAAAG
>CAUYSK010020863.1:0-24009 GCA_963575035.1 Avahi laniger
GTAGTCCCAGCTACTTGGGAGGCTGAGGCAGGAGGATCGCTTGAGCCCAGGAGTTTGAGGTTGCTGTGAGCTAGGCCGACGCCACGGCACTCGCCCCAGGCAAGAAAGTGAGACTCTGTCTCAAAAAAAAAAAAAAAAAAAAGAAAATTAAGTGTGGATGATGAGTGAGAAGGTGGGGTCTAAGAACAGCCAGGAAATAAAAGTATGTAAAAAATAAGGGGAGGAATGACCTTTATTAGATCACAACTACAATTTACAGCTACAATGATGAAAAAGGGTAGTGTTAGGAATGGACAAATCATGGAATAAAATAGGGGCTCTGGAAAGAGAACCGAGTATGCATTTTTATTTATTTATTTATTTATTTTTGTTCTGTATTTTTATCATACACTGCACCACTCATAGATTTTAACTTAGCATATTACAAAGATGGCAGTTCAAATAGGTGGGGGAGAAATCAACTATTTAATAATGGAGTTTGACTATTTGTGCATCATTTGGGGAAAAATGGATTCCTACCATGTATATGGATTAAGAATAATAATATTTTAAAAATTTGAAGTTCTCTAATATGATATAGAGAATTATATTTTATAATTTCAATTTATGTACCTAAAAATTAAAAAAAGAAATTCCCTGGAATTTTATTAAAAACAAAACAACTATTAATATATAACCTTATGGAAGGCAATAAAGTCTAAAGAAATGCAAAGGAATATGGTGGGGAAAGATTTTAGAAGCATGATGTTAAATCCAGAAGCCATGAAGATAAAGATTAACAAACAGAAGTATATAAAAATTTAAAACATTCTGTTTAAACAAAGACACTGTCAACAATGTTAAGAAAAACAGTCATTGAGGAGGAGAATATATTTGCAACACTGTGCAACGAAAGAGTCCACATCCATAATATAATATCTAAAGTGGTTTTTAAAGTGAATAAAAATTAATGCAGCCAACATAATAAAAATAGGCAAAAGCTATAAGGAGGTAATCACAGAAAAACAAATACATAAATTCACAAGAAAATAAATTTTACATATCACCAACCATATGACAAGGTGCTCACTAGTAATAATAATTAGAGAAATATTGATAAAAAATACATTTACATGCCACATCCATGCACAGCCATGTTCACATCTTCAGATAGTAAAGATATTCCCTATATTTCAAATGTCCTCTTAGCGGCAATGTGTAAGATTGCATCTATTCTTAAAGCTTGCGTAGAATTACTTAAATATAGTAGCCAAAAAAGATAGTCTCAGTAGCACCAAACCCTGAGAATGTGATTAGCAACCACTTTCTGAAATTCCACTGAGGGAGGAACCAAATTAAAACAAATCTAAAAGAGAGCATCAAAAGTAAATCTCTTATGTATTTTACTATTACAAAGGAGAAACTTCTAGAAATGTGCCCTATAGATCTTTCCAGTAGTTGTCAAACACATAAATACTTCTGCCAGGTCAAGAAAATATTTTCCTTGTGTTATGTGTTATTATGGTGATTTACACTGTTACTTTATAATATCCACACCAAAAACGCCAGCCAACAAACAAACTGAAAAATTCATTTTCTTTTTAAGTTTTTTTTAAAGAGAGCCCTAACTTGAAGCATTATAACCTAAAGTTCACTTCCTCTTAGAACTTGAGAGTTGATGACAAATGTGTTTCTTTGGCTATTTTGCAACCTGACCCAGTGCAATGATACTGCCAACATAAATGATGATGCTATTCCAAATGGTTATCAGGGCAGCAATGGGGGTGGCTATTTCATAAATGGAGTATATTCAAAAGTAGAAGTGAAAGCCCGATATTTTGAAAAATGAGTGTCTGCTGGCTGAGATGGGGAAATGAGGCATCATTGCAACGATCCTTCACTTGTTACAAAATAAGGCATAATTTCAAAATTTCAAAGTGAAAAATCATTCAGAAGGAATTGAATAATTCTTTGGTGAGTCATTCCTTATAAAACAGTATTCATGGGGTACTGGTTCCAGAACCCCTGCAGATATCAAAACCTATGGATGCCCAGGTCTCATATAAAATGGTGTAGTATTTGCACATAACCTACACACATTCTCCTGTATACTTTAAATGATTTCTAGATGACTTATGATACCTAATACAATTGACCCTTGAGCAACACAGGTTTGAACTGTGCAGGTCCATTACCTGCAGATTTTTTTTTCCATAAATATATTGAAAAATTTAGGGGGGGTTTGCAACAATTTGAAAAAACTCACAAACTGTGTAGCTTAGAAATATCAAAAAAATCAAGAAAATGTTAGATATGTCACGATATATGTAGATACTTGTCTACTTTATCATTTACTACCATAAAATATACACAAATCTATTATAAAAGGTAAAAATTTATTAGAACTTATGCACACACAGACCATACACAATGCCATTCATAGTTGAGAGAAGTGTAAACAAACATATGCATTATTAAATCATAACTGCATAAAATTAACTGTAGTACATACTGTACTACTGTAATGATTTCATAGCCACCTCCTATTACTCTTGCGGTGCGCTCAAGGGTTGTGAGTATCCACTTAAAATGGTGTGTGATGCTAATCATTCCTGTGTGAGCAGCTCATCTTTCCAGTAAATTGTGTATCAGTAAAAAGTGATCTCTCATAGTTCTTGCATATTTTTATTGTGTTTAGTGCAGTAGCACAAACCTTGAATAACACCAGGGGACTCATGTGAAGTCCCACTAGTGATGCTGGAAGTGCTTAAAGAAGCAGAGAAAAGTCACGACATTATAAGAAACAGTTGAACCGATTGATAAGTTCTGCAGATTGAGGTCTGCAGCTATGGTTGCCCACCATTTCCGACATTGATTCACCTTGTAAACAAATGACGCAAATTTACGGTTTTGATAAGTACAGTACTGTAAATGTATCTCTTCCTTATGATTTTCTTAATAACATGTTCTTTTCTTTAGCTTACTTATTTTAAGACTGCAGTATATAATACATATAATATACAGAATATGTGTTTATCAATGTTTATATTACTGGTAAGGCTTCTAATAAAAAGCAGGCTATTAGTAGTTAAGTTTTGGGGCAGTAAAAAGTTATATGTAGATTTTTGACTGTGTAGGGGGGCAGCATCCCTAACTGTCATGTTGTTCAAAAGTCAACTGTACAATGTAAATGCTATGAAAATAGTTGTTATATTGTATTTTTTTAAAATTTGTGTTATTTTTTGCTTTTTTTCAAATATTTTTGAGTAGTGGTTGATTGAATCCATGTGGAACATGCAGATATGGAGGACAAAATTTAAAAGCAAGAATTAAAAAAAAAAAAAAACAGAGGAGTCAGTGGCTGTATATTGCAGGGGATGGAATCTAAAGAAGTAGTCCTGGAAAATTAAAAATATAAAAATAAACAGCAGCCAGGCAAAAAACCCCAAACAAACCAAAAGAAAAAAATAAAAACAAAATAAGGGAGGGGGAAATTTGTAGATGAACTCAAAATACATGCCAAATTAAAGAAATGGGGAAGATAAAGTATGATGCCTAGATAAACACACTTGGGTGATAAAATCATAAATAAATGCAAAGGATTAATTATCATAAATGTCAGGATAGTGGCTACTTTTCAGGAGACAGAGACAACTGTGATTGGAACTGGGGTAGCTGGTAAAGTTGCAATTCTTGATCTGGGTGGTACTTTAAAGTGTGTTTGCTAAATAATAATTCACTAAGCCATATATTTGTTTTGTGTGATATTATGTATATATGTTTTATTTTTCACTTACAAAGCATTAAAAAAGAAAAAAAGTAATGGGAATATCTAATTCAAGACTTGTTATAATATTAATATATTATCTAAAATGTATAATTTTCAACAAAAAATTCTGAGACATGTAAAGAAACAAGAAAGTATGGATCATACAGAGGGAAAAAGCAACTAATAAGAAATGTTCTTGAGGGGGCCCAGATGTTGGACTTAATAGATAAAGACTTTAAATAAGTTATTATAAATATGCCCAAAGAAATGAAGAAATCTATGTATAAAGATTTAAAGGTAAACATGACAACTATGTATCACCAGATAGAGATTTTAATAAATAGGTAGATAAAATTTTAAAAAATCAAATATAAATGCTGGAGTCGAAAATAATAATGGCTATTTTCTGAAGTGAACTAAATAACTAAGTAACAAATGCAGTAAAAAAATGAATAAATTCTTATTACTAAGTATTAATAACAACTAAAATAAAAAATTCATTTGAGGGGCTTGAAGGGGATTTGAGTTGGCAGAAGAATCAGTAAACCTGAATACAGTTTACTTGAATACAGTTTACTTGAATACAGTTCAAAAAAGATCATGGAGTCTGAAAAGCAGAAAGAAAAATAAGGAAGAAAAATGAAGAGAACCATAAAGACTTGTGGGACACCATCAAACACACCAACATACACGCATGGGAGTCTCAGAAGGGGAGGAGAAAAAGAAAGAGTAGAAAATAATCATCAAAAACTTCCCAGATTTGATAAAAACCTTAATTGGCATATTCAGGAAAGTTAACAAATTCCAATTATGATAAATTCCATGAGATCCACATCTAGCTATAACCTAGTCAAAGTGTTGGAAGTCAAATACAAAGAGGAAATCTTGAAAGCAGAAATAGAAAAATGATTCATCACATGCAAGTGATCTTTAATAAGATTAACAACTGCCTTCTTATCATAAACCATGGAAACCAGAAGGCATTAAGATGAAATATTCAAAATGCTGAAAGAAACAAAATTGTCAACCAAGAGTTCTATATTCCACAAAACTGTTTTTCAAAAAAAGGCAAAATTAAGACATTCCCAGATAAAGACAGAGAATTAATCACCAGCAGATCTGCCCTGCAAGAAGTACTAAAGAGAGTTAATCGGGATCAAAAGAATAGACACTAGATAGCAACTTAGATTCATACAAAGAAATTAAGAGCACTGATAAAAATAATTCTATAGGTAAATATGAAAAATACAAATATATTTTTAAAACTCTTTTCTTCCTCTAGCTTATTTAAATGAGAAATGTATAAATAATAATTTCAAAATTGTGATGATATTTATAAGTATGAAGATGCAATTTGTATGACAATAAAAGCACAAAGTGGCTGGTGGTGAAAGGAGCTATATTGGAGCAAAGTTTTTACTTATTATTGAAATTAAATTAATATTAATCTGAAATAGGTTATTTTAAGTAAAGAAACATACTGTAATTTTTAGAGAATCCACTGTGAAAATGATTTTAAAGTATATAGTAAAGAAAACCAACAGGAATTTAAATGGTACACTAGAAAAAAATATACAAAATGAAAGAAAGCAATAATAGAAGAACAGAGGAGCAAAAGAGACATAAGACATATAGAAAACATAGAATGAAATGGAAAATCTAAATCCTACCATATAAATAATTATATTAAATGTAAATTGATTAAATACTCCAATCAAAATGCAAAGGTTGTAAGACTGGATAAAAAATAGGATGCAACAATAAGAGACACACTTTCAATTCGAAACCACAAATAGGTTGAAAGTAAAAGTATTTCAAAAGTTATAGTATGTAAACAAAAACTAAAAAAGAACTGGAGTGGCTATACTGATATTAGACCAAATATACTTTAGGACCAAAAAAATGTTACTAGAGACACAAGGGACATTTTATAACAACAAAATCATAAATCCATCAGGAGAAATGTTATAATTATAAACATATATGCAACTAACAATAAAGTCTCAAAATATATGAAGCAAAAATTGACAGAATTGAAGACAGAAATGAATAACTCAACAACAGTAGTTAGTTACTTCAATACTGGACTCTCAATAATGGATAACACATTAGACAGAAAATCAGCAAGGATATAAAAGACCTAAACAACACTGTCAATGAACGAGACTGAACAGACATCTATAGAACACTTCACTAAACAAAATCAGAATACAAGGCTGGGCGTGGTGGCTCACGCCTGTAATGCTAGCACTCTGGGAGGCTGAGGCGGGCGGATTGTTTGAGCTCAGGAGTTCAAAACCAGTCTGAGCAAGAACAAGACCCCGTCTCTACTAAAAATAGAAAGAAATTAATCAGACAACTAAACATATATAAAAAAAATTAGCCGGGCATGGTGGCACATGTCTGTAGTCCCAGCCACTCGGGAGGCTGAGGCAGGAGGATTGCTTGAGCCCAGGAGTCTGAGTTTGCTGTGAGCTAAGCTGACGCCACGGCACTCGCTCTAGCCCGGGCAACAAAAGTGAGAATCTGTCTAAAAAAAAAAAAAAAAATCAGAATACACATCCTTTTCAAGTCACATAAAAAGCTCTAGGATAGATTACATATTAGGATATAAAATAAGCCAGAATAAATTTAAAAGGATTGAATTATACAAAGTATGTTCTCTAATTATAGTAGAACTAAGTTGGAAATCAATAATAAAACAAAAGGAAATTCTGGAGCTCCACAACTATTTAGAAATTAAACCACACATTTTGAAAAACCATGAGTCAAAGAGGAAGTTATAAGGGAAAGTAGAAAGTATTTTGAAGTGAATAAAGATAAAAACCCAATAAAAATTTATGAAATACAGTTAAGGCAATAGTTATAGGAAAAGTAATAGCCTTAAATATCTATATGAGAAAAAAATGATATCAAATGAATAATCTAAGCTTTCACTTTAACAATTTTAAAAAAAAGAAGAGCAATTTAAACATAATGCGACCAAAATGAATACAATAGCTATTAGAGTGGAAATGAATGAAATAAAAAAACAAAAGAACAACAAATTAGTTGTTTTTGAACAAAACAAAAGCTGGGTCTTTCAAAAAATCAATGCTTCAGTTAGATTAAAAAAGAAAAAAGAGAAGAAATAGATGATCACAATTAGAAATAAAAGAGTAAACATTATGACTGACTTGTCAGAAATTAAAAGCATTATAAGAGAGCTTAGATGAAATAGACACTTATCTAGAAAAACAAAATGAGCAAAACTGACTCAAGAAGAAATAGAAAATCTCAATAAATCTACAACAGATAAAGAAATTGAATTTATAATAAAAAATCTTCCCACAAAGAAAAGCTCAGGCCCAGATAATTTCACTGGTGCATTATGTCAAACATTTAAAGAAGAAACAATACCAATATTTCACAAACTCTTCCAGAAAATAGAGGAGGAAGAAATATTTCCACACTCAAGCCATAAAGCTAGTATCACCCTGATACCAAAGCCAGACAAAGACACTGTGAGGAAAGAAAACTACAAACTAATAACTCTCATTAATATAGACACAAACCCCTCTCCAAAACAATAGAAAACCAAATCCAACAACACATAAAAAGGATTACACTTGATGTAATGGCACCAAGTTAGATATATTTCGAGAATGCAAGGTTGGTTTAACATGTAAAAGTCAATTAATGTAATATACCACATTATAGGGATAAAAGACAAACACATGATCATCTCAACAGATGCATTTGACAAAATCCACAGCCATTCATGATAAACATAGAAAAAGCTTGAAACAGCAGGGAACTTCATTAATCTGATGAAGTGAATCTACTAAAACCCTACAGGTAATACCATATTTAATGGTGGAAGACTGAAGGCATTCCCTTTAAGACTGAGAGTAAAGCAAGGATGACTGCTCTTGTTACTTCATTTCAGCATCATTACTGGAATTTCTAGCCAGTGCAATCAGGCAAGAAAAAGAAATAAAAGAAATTTTACACAACAGTGTATGTATTCAACACTGACCAATGAAATCTGCACACCGGACAGTAAGTCTTGGCTTTGTCATTAACTATTTAAATGAGTTTGGAAAAAAATCACTTTAAATTCTTGGGATTCGGTTTTCTAATCTGTAAAATGAGAAAGCTATAATAATGGTGGCTTCAGTTTATAGTAATTTTTTTGATGACATTGACCATTATTGGCCAAAAAGATTTACAGAATATAGCAAGATTGCAGATGCATGACTCTCCTTCCTTTCTTCCAGATATTTGTGTTGCCAGCCACATAGCATCCTTCTTCAAACTCCTCTCCTTTTGCAATACCACACTGTTCCTTAAACATTAATTTTCCTTCAGCTCCTTAGGAGGCCAACTTCATAAAGGGATCCATTTCACCAACCAATTAGCCCCATCAGAAGAGCATGGCTTACACACAGGGGCAACTTCTAAAGTTCAAGATGAAAACTGAAGGAACAAGTCCCATAGATCCCTATTCTTTGTTGTTGTTCCACAGATGATTGACATGGGGGACGAGTGTCAGCATCATTTCTGGGAGACATTGCAATTGTCAAGAGCTGTAGGCTCTGCTATCTCCCAGAAGCTCAGAGTTCAGGGTAGGGTGAATGAAAAGGAGTTGAGAGAATAATCTTGGGGATTCATTTGGTGCTGTAACTTTTTATTTGCTCCATCAACTTTGCTCCGCAGGAAAAAAGGACAGATTCGATTGGGCATTTCTGACTGTTCAACTGGAGGCATTATCGGCGAGCCACAGGCTCGTTACATACAAAGCCATATGCTGGAAGCTAGGAAAATCCATTTTGGTTATAAAGTGGGCCTTGTCCAAAGTGAAGGTGCAGGCCTTTTCACAATAATTTATCAGATGTAGAAATTATTAACATAAAGGGCAATTCTTCTAGCATGCCAAATACGTTTATCCATCATATTTAGACTCCAGTGACACTCGGAATTCAAATGTTCGTTCCTCAAACTTTCCAGGTTATGCAACATTAGACTTAAAGCAATAAAAAACAAATGCCAACTATTTATAATGCCTGGGCTAGATGTTATGGAGGACACATGATTCCTGCCCTCGAGAACTTTACGGTCTCCAGGTTGAGACAAACATGCAGAACCAACTTCAAGATAATTTGCGTTAAGCTTGTAACAGATATTCAAGAAAGCATCAGTAAGAGGACAGAAAAAGAAGTGACTCATTTGGAGTGTAGACATTAGGAGAGCTTCAGAGAAGGCGGTCTGAGTCAGACCCTGAGTGTAAGACTGTCACCAGGTAAAGGGAGCCAGACAGAAGGCTTTCCAGACCCAGGGAAACAAAGCATGGAGGCAGAGGGTGCAGGGCCATGGCCAGGATGCTAGGTACATAGTGCTGCACCTGCTCTGCTTGGAGACCCATTGAATAAGTTATTAATATAACTGAGGGTCAGCGTCCCCTGTCAAACTGTGGGTTTCCCAAGGACAGCAACCACCGCTGGGGTCGCTGGAATACCTCATTGTATTCCCGCAACTCAGCACAGTGTCCGACACAGAGTAGACTCCCTGTATATTTGATGTATAGGAGTGAGGGGGAGGGATGGTAGGGTGTGAAGACTGGGTAAGACATTGCAGCGAGAGGCCCAGTGAGGCTGTGGTGAGGGCCTGAGAGAATCAGGAACCGTGGAAGGAGGGCCAGAGAGGCGAGCAGGGCTGACTCGGAACAGGGCAGCGGCCGAGGGAACAGACCAGCAGAGCTCTGCTCCTGGGTGATGGGAGGCAGGTGGCGGCACTGTCGTCTGTCATGGAGAATAGAATATAGTCAGGCCCAGGGAAATTTGTTGCTCTCCTTGGAAACAGTAAGGAAATAACCTTTCTTACTACTTAAATGTGCCCAGCAGGATTTTATTGCTATTGTTGGCTGTCTGAGCACAGGCTGTACATAAATAATTGTTTCCAAAGAGCCCCGAGCAGGAATTTCACGATGCCGGGAGGCCTGCGTGAGAGCACACGGCGCAGACACATCTGGGCAAATCGCTGCCCAGCACCCAACAGCAGCTAAAGCTGAGTGCGGCTCCTTCCCTGTCTTTCTTCTGCTCTAAAGGAACCAGTTTTATAAAAACAATGCTCACATACTGCCTCAAAACAACTCTTGCGGTTACCTCCATTTTAGTTTGCTTAGGACCAAATTAATCTTCAAATTAATTAAAACAGTGCTGAGAGAAATGAAATCTGCTGTGTGGGGGGTGGTTGCCCTTAACACGAGTAGGCTCACGGTGGTGGGTTGTTCTGTGAACCTGACTCTGCGATCTGATGACCCTGGGTTCATCAGTTCTCTCTCTGGCCACATTTTCCTCCTTTTTGTAATAAAGATAACAATATCAACCTTATGGAGCTGTGAGAATTTACTACATGATAAGCATTTGTCTCTCTCTCGCTCGCTCACTCTCCCTCTCTCTCATTGTGGCAAAATCCACATAGTATAAAATCCTCCATTTTAACCATTTTAAGTGCACAGTTCAGTGGCATTAAGTACATTCACATTATTGTGCAATCATCACCTCCGTCCATCTGCAGAACTTTGTCATCATCCCAAACTGAAACTCTGTATCCGTTAAACACTAACTCCCCATCTCCCCTTCCCCAGCCACCGGCAATCACCATTCCACTTTCTGTCTCTGTGAATTTGGCCTCTCCAGGTACCTCGTGCAAGTGGAATCATACAAACTTTTGTCCTTTCAAGACAGTCTCATTTCACTTAGCATAATGTCTTCAAGGCTCATCCACATTGTAGCATGGGACAGCATTTCCTTCCTTCAAGGCCGAACAATATTCTATGGAAGACACACCCCAACTGGTTTACCCATTCAGCTGTAGTTGGACACTCGAGTTGCTTCCACCTTTTGGCTATCGTGAGTAATGCTGCTGCGAGCATGAGTGTTTAATATCTGTTTGAGTTCCTGCTTTCTATTCTTTTGAGTATATACCTGGGAGTAGAAATCTCTCTTTAACAGAGGTACTTAATCTTTTCTATTTCATTTCTTAGCAACTTTGCTACCGACAAATTTGGGGACCAACATAATGAAAACAAACCATCGCTTTTTTCCCTCCTGAGGAGGCAATCTATTAATAATTTATTGTAAGTTTTAAGGATGCTAAATAATGTTGTAGTCCTTCAGAGACTCACTATTATTGCCATGGCTAAAAATAGAAAAATAATACTTCTATTAATATTATTATATTGGAAAACAGTAATATAATTGAAGCTTGATATAGTATTGTTGAGAATAAATTATATTGCATGGTTAAGACATCCAGAAAAACAATTCCATAGGCAGTTATGGATTGCTGAAAGAATGTTGACAATAGTGTCAGTTTATGAACCAGTAAAAAAAGAAAACATTTCATCATGAAGAAAGGTAGGGTGACAATTCCAATTGTACCAGATAGTAAAAAGCCCACACCGGTAACTCTCAGGAAGGAATGCAAATAATGACTTGCATGCTGTTCTGAGATGAATACAGTGTGTTTCTTCCCATTTTAAAAGTGTCAGGGCAGAGCAGATGTACGTGCACAGATGTAAGATGACATTGACAAATGGGAGCAGTTAAAGCCTATGTACAACTATTTTGATAGATTTTTTTTACAAATGGCTTCATATTCTGACTTTAGGAAGAAAAAAAAGCCACTAATGCCAGGCTTTTAAATATTTCTTTTAATGTTGGTTTCCTTCTAATCCCCATTGTCAAATGCTCTGTGTTTAAACTCACTACTAGCATGCCAAAAGGTCACAAAAAAGACATCACTTCCATGTAATAGTCCTCAGTGGCTCTGAGCATAGCAATTGTGCCCTGCCAAGCCTTCCCTCCTCCAGGTGACATGCCCCCCTCTCTCTTCCTCTTATGTCAACATGTCCAGGCTCTCCATAACCTCGATGACTCTTCTCTAAAGTTGCTCAAATTTGTTAATTTCTATTTTACAATAGGGCACCCAGAACCAAACCCCACCTTTCAAATGTGGTCTGGTAAATGCCAAATCCAGCATGGCCATTGTGATCTTCTGGGATGTAACTTTTCTGAAAATAAAAATCTAATTAAAAAGTGACAATACTACCTTCAGACAATGAATGGGTTAGAATGTAGAAAAAAACCCTGATAATATGGTCCATCATCTAGTCCAAAGCTGGATGTTGGAACTGTGTGTGTGCCTAAGAATAAGCAGAACCAAGTTAATCTCCAAATGTTTAAACTTTTGCCAGGATGAGCCGGGGCCTGTGTGTGTGGCAGTGAGTAACGCATACTTTAAACACGCACTCATAGAGGCACCACCACTGTATGTGAGGTCTGTATATTCCATTTTCCCTGCCCAATGGATCAGAGCTGTTGTTGTTGGAGAGGAAAGGAAGGCAGGAAGAGGGAGGTGGTGGTGTGGCTTTCCTTTTATTCTTCTTGGAGTCTCTGGAAGCGCAAGTAGTTCCTAATGACTAGACGCATCTCCTGAATACTGCCCCCTGCCTCACCCACACACCACTGGCTACTGTATCTCCGAATAGCCAATCTGCTGCCTTAATTAAGGCATGCAAGGACTGGGAGTAGCCATAGGAAAAGGCATTTAAAATTCAATTTTGACAAGCCATGAAACACAGATGAATGTGCATTCACTGGCTATGTCTTACATCAGCTTTAGCTGCAGAACTGCAAGTTCCGAAACTTAGAGAAAATAACTACTTATTCATCTGAACAAAAACAACATAAGAAAAAAAAAGGTTTTCCAGGAAATGTGAAAAATCATTAACTTCACAGATTCTGAACGGAAAGTATAATTACCCACGATATAAGGCAGAAACATATTTTAAAGCATTTGTGAGCAAAATGGAAAGATGCCCCACTAATCCATTATCACTAGAATCAAATAGTATTTAAATGACCACATGTACTCTGACTAAATCAATTAGGCACAAAGACAGGAATAATTAGTACTGTTGGCAGTTAAAAGCTTTCCCAGATACACGCTCAGGTCTTGAAAAGATGACTTCTACCCACTTTTATTACCTTTGTGCTGTGGTAAATTGCAGTAATTTCTTATGCCTTGGGTGAGAGAGAATGGGAAGATAATATTCACTCTACTGAGGATGGTTTAATTTTTCTATAGAGAAGCATGGAACAATCATTTACTAACACATAAAAAGGGATAAAAGCTTTCTGGTCAAAATGTACTCTATTATGGTAGCAATATAATAGATTCTGCACATGCTGTGTGGCAAATCCCAAGATTCCGGGAAGTAATGTGTAAGAAACACAAGCGCAGTGGAGCTAGAGGATTAGACACAATAAATAAACAAAGGTCCCCTTTCATGTGTTCCAGTTGGGACAGCTAAGACTCGCCTCTTGTCCTAACCCCTGAGTGCCCTTCTTCCTCTCTGAGTTTTTATTAATTGGCCTTTGTCTCTCTTCTAAGAAAAAGGCACTTATGCTTCGTCCTGCTCCTTCCTGAGCCAAAGGAAGGATGGCGTGGGGACAAGGCGTGGTCTAAGGGAAGGAAAGAGCGAGTCTGTGTGTCCCAGAGGGCACCTGCTCTGGCCAGAGGCGGTGAAGGGCGAGACAGTCCCGGGGGGCGCCTGCAGGGGGCGCTCGACACTGAGGAACAGGCAGCAGGTGCCTCGTCTGATGCAGGGCATACGTAAGGCGTATCTCTACGAAAGGGTGACTTCTAGGACATCCAGGGTAATTTGCTCATTCAAGTTTTTCATTGTTTGCCATTGGTGACTTAATAAAAGAATCAAAGGATGGTAGGGCTGTGGATTTCTGTGATCGTCTTTTCAAAGGCTCTCATTTAACAGAGAAGGAATTAAGTAAGGCTCAGAGCAAGCTCTGGGTCTAACTAGCTAGCTAGTGGCAGAGCTAACGCTAGGACTGTCTACTAACAGCCCGCCCCAGCTCTTAAAAAGAAGAGAAACAAAACCCAAAAAACTCCAAGTGGCCACTGCCAGCTTTATTTACAAGATAAATATTTAATTCTGAAAGAACATTTTTGCCCTTCCTGCCCCCTTCTGAGTTAGCATTTCTAGGGTTTAGGGGGCTGAAAGTGGTGAAGCTCATTGAAGTAACACAACAACAAATTTTTAATAAGATAGAATTATGAATATATTGCAATATTTGACAATTTTGTGACAACCACATGTTCTAATGATAAAAACGGTTAAAAGCTAGTGTCTAGTTGTATCTGCCTATTATCTTTTTAATATATTTAGGAGCAAGGATTCATGGCTGATTAGTTATATACATTTATGTGATCATTTTGGGAATTTTATTATTTTCTCCCCCTCCTCCACTTCTGAGCCCCACTCCAGAACAATTAATTTAGGCTCTCAGGGTATTTTTAAAAGCACACTACTCAAAATGTGGTCCTTGGCACCACCTGGGAGCTTTTTGGAAATGCGGAAATCACCGAACTCATTTCAGACCTTCTGAAATAGAATCTGCATTGTCATAGGTGATTCTTAGGTGCACTGAAGTTTGTAAACATTTGGCAAAGGGCTTCACATCTTCAACACGGTGTCGAACTGGGCTCATAGTTCTTACCTTAGTGTTCCTGTCCATAATTAACTTTAGCATCTCACATTTTAAAGAAGAGAACATTTTTTACTTGTGCTTTAAAATCAGGCTGGAAGAATATAGGAGTGAAGGAGTTCTTAATATCCCTGTATATTCTTAGATGAGATTTTATTTTTTTAATGTGAAAGGGCATTGTGTTGATATTATACAAGGAAGGTTTGAAAGTTCTAATATAAAACTCATGGGAGCTGAAAAAAGCAAACCAGATTCAAAGCCAGTACTGGTGGGCTCTGTTCCCGGTACCTGACTCACTCACTGGTGATAAGGAAGGCACCTTGACACACACTCTAAGTTCTGTCAGCCTCCCAGGACATAAGAACATTTGGTAATAAACTAATATTAGCAGAGAACTTATCTTCCAATTGTTTTTGTTTCGTTCTACCACCAATATAAACAGTGTTTTGCATATACCAGATGCCTAACTATCTATTTACTGAGTGCCTGCTATATACAAAGAACCATCTTGGAACAAAATGTTTTCCTAATTATAGTAGTTAAAATAGTTCATATTTTATTGTTATCAATGCAAGAGGTGAGCAGTTTGGATTGATTATTTCAGTTATCTGGTTTGCTTTTGGATAAGATCCCCTAGCATTGAAGGTGAGACCTGGCAGACCAAGTTCTAGTGTAACTAGTGACAGTTTTCGTGAATAACTTCTTGCCCCACTGATAAAAAGTCTAGCCAAATACATTTCTAACTGACTGCTAAGTATTATTTCTTTGTAACTGATTTTATATGCCATATATTCATATTAGTAAATATATTCTACTTTGTTCTGGGAGCACCAAAGACTGGTGCGACACTAACTTAAGCAGATTATAGAGGGAAATAGATTCAAACTCTCTGCTAATATTTCTGTGTATCCGGACAGTCATATGTTAGAAGTTTTACATCACCAAGTTGAAACGTAACAGAAAGAACCAAAATATGTTTTCCTGTGATTGGGAATCCAAGTCGAGACATGAGACTTCTTTTCCTAGTCTTCTACCCTCAAATTAGGGTGCTCACCTCCCCCCAGCAGCTGCCGCCTCATCTCCTCCCTCCTACTTATTAGGAATACTTTCCAGCAGTGGTCTGAGGGAAGCTCTGCAGCAGTTGCCAACTCCTGGGTTTAGGCAGCATCCTTAAGCTGTTCAAATAACTCAGTGCCAGGATTTTCTCTTGGCGAGTGCTAGGTAGGAAACGAAAAGCTCAGATTTCCTGTTCAGGCCTTAGCAAAAGCCTGGCCAAGAGTTCAAGTCTGCCAGGTATCCAGGTATATCCAGGTATCCAGGTATTTTCTTGTCTCCCTAGCGACAAGAAAATTCATCGGGAAGAATATGCAGTGGGCGGTGATAAGAGGACTTGCGGGAATTGGGCGGGGGGCGGGTCTTAGAAGCAGGAGTTCTGAGAAGTCATTTATGGCATGATTTTCATATGGAATGTCGGGGATGCGTGGAGTGTCAGTGATGCCCTTTCGAAGCTCGTGTAGGAGAGTCTGTCTGTGATGTCTGAGGGGGCTACGTTCAGGTGGCTGAGCTAGGTCAGGGAAAGGAGATGTACCTGTCTTGCTAGAGGGGCCTGGCTTGCTGAGTGCTGCTTCGCCCGTTGCTGCTGGGAGGTGATGCTAATCATTAAAGGGGATGGTGGCCGTGGGCCCACTCATCACATTCTGCCTGTTTGGCCTAACTTCTTTAAAACACTGCTTTACTGAAATACGCCATACATGCAAAGGAGTACACAGCCCTAAGTTGACAGTGTTGGGGCTCAGAAACAGGTACCCCCAATATGGAGATTTGACATGCTGAACTGAGGAAGCAGACTCAAGGTCTCTCTGACCTTCCCCGCTTCCTGCCTCTCAACCCTTGGTCTCTCCCAAAGCACAGGATGAAGTTGTTCCCTGCAGTTCCCTTATCTGCCCACTAAAGAAGAAAACAATGACCTCTGGTCCCTTTCCCGAGTTTTCATTAA
This sequence comes from Avahi laniger, assembly GCA_963575035.1. Lineage (NCBI taxonomy): Eukaryota > Metazoa > Chordata > Mammalia > Primates > Indriidae > Avahi > Avahi laniger. The sequence goes on from CAUYSK010020863.1 coordinate 16,295, forward strand.
CTGAACTCATATCACAGGAAGAAAGACTAAAGTCTGTAAACACATCTGGACAGACTTTTGTCACAAACCGTTGTCTGCTCTGTGGGCCCAACGGACTTTGTCGCAAGCTACTGTATGTTCTTCGAGTCCATTGTATTCCCCTAAAAATCATTTGTTAGCCCCTAAAATCATCCACACTTCTCCCCTCTCCATTCCCCCTACAAAGAAGGGTATGTAAACATCTCTACTCCATTGGGTTACTGGGTAATCATAATATGATTCCTCCATGCTGTCCATATTAAAATGAATTTGTATGCCACTTGTCCTATAAATCTGCCTTTTGCTGGTTGATTTTCAGCGAACCTTCAGAGGGCAAAGGGGAAGTTTTCCCTTGGCCCCTGTGATAGCTCAGTGAGTTGTCACGAAGTGAATGCACTCATGGAACCAACCCTCAGTCAAGAAAGAACATCAGTAGTATCTCGGCAGCTCCTTGCCAACACTACCTCCTCTCCAGTCCCCAAAGGTGACCACTACCTTGGCTTCTGACACCACGGATTTGTTTGGCCTGCCTTTGACTCTAGATAAGTGAAGTCATAAAGGATGCCTTCTTGCATTTTTGGCTCCTTTCACGCCACAGGATGTTTATGAGATTCACCCAGGTTGTTTTTGTGCAGCTATAGTTTATTTGCTGACATAGGTATTCCATTGTATGCATACGCCATAATTTATTTATCCATTCTATTAGTGATGGGCATTTTGGTCATTTCCAGTTTGGGGCTGTGAAAAATAACACTGAATATTTTGTATGTCTTTTGGTGCACACGTGGGTGCATTTCAGTTGTGTATATACCTAGGAGTGGAATAACTGGTTTATAGGCTATATATTTTGGGGGAGCACTGCTGTATGTCCTTTCTGAGTACACCAAACTTCAAGGTACATCCATCTGCTGGTACTGAGAAGTTACTATAGCTCATCATGTAGAAACTAAGTAGGTCAAGGCGACCGCAACGTGACTACTGCTTGCTGCTCAGGGGACTGGCTTGTTTGCTGCTTGCTACAAAAGGTGCTGAGCCCATGGCCCTATGTTCCTTAGCGGTAGCACAACCTGCTGTGGGAGTGGCTTCTATGTGACCCATCGTGTTGTCCCGTGGGTTTGGGAGGCAGGGGAACCGGCACAACTATGCTCATGTCCCTGCTTGTTAATGTGCTGTGAGTAAAACACTTGCTCCGATTTATGACATTTCATAGTTTAATTTTGGCAACTGTAGAGCTGTGTCAAACCGCTCTTCCTATCTTCCCAGGTATCTCCTGTGGGATCTTATTACTCCCTGTTCTCCTCCAGGAGGCTGGAGTTCTTCCCAGATAGGACTTATTTAGCATTGGTAGGTAATGCTAAATAGTTCATCAAAGTAGTATGTGAGATTTCTCACTGCCCTTCTGACTCAACTTTTAAATAATTTGCTATAACTAATATTTTTATCGTTGCCTATTATATGCATGATGCTTTCATATTATCAAATATAACAACTCTGTGAGGTAGATATTATTTTATAGATTAGAGTACCGGAGAGGTTAAGGAACTCATATAATTTTATGCAACTTTGGTAACAATGGTTACCATTATATGTAACAACAGTTGCCTACAACGTATCAGATGCTGTCGTTGGTGTTTTTGATGTGAATTGTTCATTACAAGGCTAAGAGATAGGTATTATTATCATTCCCAATGAATAGATCAATAAATTGATGTTTGTCAAAGTTAATTAACCTGCCCATAGTCACATAAACAGTAAGAGACAGAGCTGAGATTTAAACCCAGGGTGTAACTGACCTCCAGGTCCAAACAACACCTGCCATCCTCACACTTGTTGTCTGGATCTGGTGAGCAGCTTGAACCCACGACCTCAGAATCCAGAATGAATACTCATGTCACTGCACATTTTGCCAAGATACCTCAACTCTCAACAGCTACCAACTTCAGTGAGTTCCCCATCCCGACGCGGCACACAACGAATGAGCCGAGGAGCGGCCAGAGATCTGGAAGGGGAAGGAGAGAGGGGAGAATGGCAGGTTTGCGTACTTCTTATCCTGGATCGCCAGTCTCTGAGCAACAGACTGTGTGCACTGAATAGAAAGCAGCGTTCAGACTGTCTATCCTCGGAAATCTAGAAGAGAATACGTGGCTAATTTTAAAGGGAACATTCATTTTGGCTTTGAAAGGTTACCAGTCTCATAACCATCATCTCGGGCTCTCTGTCTCCAGGGAAAGTAGTTCTGGAAAGTCGGGAGGGCGTATTCGTGTGTGTTCACAGAACCCAAATGAAATGAATCCCCGGGAAGTGAGCGGTCTTCCGTATTTTTCCATCTCCCATGCTAGATAGGCCTCAACCTGGATCTAAGAGATCGGCCTCTGAGAGGAACAAGTACATGATTAACTTGTAACATCGACCCAGTTCTTGGCTTCCATGCTCGGGGACCTTGGCCACTCCTGGGGCTGTGCTGACTCTCCATGATAACCTGAAAGTGAAAATGCTTTCTCTCCTCACCCTCTGCCTCCTCTGTGCCACTACTGGCACATTTTCTTTGGGGACATCACACTATTTCTCCAACCCTGAATGTGATAAAGAGGAAAAATTATGTAATATTTGCTCAGTTGCCATTTCAAAAAACCAATACAAAGAGATCCTCGGAAAAATTATTTTATGTATGTTTCTGTGTATACATACATATAAAAAAACCTGTATTTAAATGATGGTTCAAAGTTTCCCTTTAAATATCCATTCCTAAAGGTGGCTGGAGTGTTTTGGCAGGGAGTGGGGGAAGGGCACACATGGGTATTCAGAGGACATTCAGCAGATCATGGACGAAATGCATCTTCAGCAGGGAGAGGCCATTTCAACACCAGCCCGTGAGATCCAAAGTGACCGTTTCAGGGAAGAAACTGAATGTGTTATAGACAAGAAAAATAGTGTAGATAATTTTGTAAATGTGGAGGTGGTGGAGGAATATGCATATGTGGCTGGATAGGAGGGAGAGATGGGTTATATAAGTTTATATCTTAAAATAAATTTCTTAGAGCCCTGTTAGTTATTATCTCATATTGAAAATAAAGAAAGCAAAGATTTTCTAAGCCTTTGTACTTAGAATTTTTCATACAGTATCGTTATGATTATCTCTTCTGGAAAAAAACCAGAAGAGATGTAAATGTCATTCCAAGGATGTTTGGCGTAGAGAGTAAGTGTGCTCCGATTCCGACAGGTGTTCCAAATCAGTGATAGGTTTGGGTCAGCAAGATCTGGTCAGAAAAATGTCTTGCATTGTGATATTATTAAATACTGTTTCTTTTAATGCAATGAAATAATTAAACCGATAATAATTGTCACTCTCCACGCCCCTCACCCCCTCAGGTGTTAAGCAGAAAAGGCTGACCAGAAACGAGTTATTCAGATCTAACTTGTTTAGATGGGTTGGTCCTCTTCTGAGATCAGGGAGCAGTGTTGGTGTGTATGAGCTTGCAGAATTCAAACGGAATGAATCCTCCCAAAGTAAGCAGCCTCTCCCCTTCACCTTTTTATTTTTGTGTCACCTGGCATTATCGTCAATGCAACTTACTCTAGAAGAATTTCTGATTAAAGATATGTCTTTCGGAGAAAAACTTAATTGTGCACATCATAGTGCTGAACTAATTACCTTTTTAGGTGCAAGCAAAAAGCAGGTCATGCCTCTCACTTTATCCGATGTAGGGAAGAGAAGACTTTTTGATGGAAGGATCTAGGTTAGCGGTAAAGACAGGTTTCTCCACAACGTGGGCCGTGTGTGTAGATTTCTCAGGGGTGCTGGTGCTCGCTCACTAGGAGGCTCACAGAGGCCTGAGCACAACAGCGGCGTGTGGAGAGACGCACAGCCCTCAGGGTGAGCCAGGGTAGAAGACTTCAGAGCCAAACCTCTCCATTTGTGAAATGGAAAGGCTAAGCATGGATATGGGAAAGATGAGCAAACGATCACCATACTCAGGCTAAAGATCCTCTGGGAGAGCAGGTGGCAAAGCAAATAGATCAGCAAAGGAAACGAAGACCCAACAGAAAGGGAAATCCTGCCATGGAGACACAGGTGTGGCCCTGGGCCCTCTCCCATACCCCTGCCCAGTCCTATAAGTCACGTGACACTCACACAGGGGACTCCAGTGGCATCTAAAACCCAGTCTATCCCCACCTGATCCCCCTCACATTGCATATTACTCTGACCAGGTTGTTCTATTCACAACCCAGGCCCAAAGACCACCCTTCCTTTCCCTGCGTGCCCACAGCTGGTGCGTGAGCAAGCCACCCAGAGCTGGCCTCCAAGTTGCTGTCTACACTGCCCTCCCTCCTCTGTCCTCATCTCAGGGCCCAGACCCTGGTGGCATTCTCCTGTCCTGCTTCCCTTTATCTCTCTGTGTGGAAGGATTTGTCCTAAAAGCAATGCAATCCTCCTGGGCTCAAGTGATCCTCCTGCCTCCATTTCCTGAGTAGCTGAGACTACAGGCATGTGCCACGACACCCGGCTAATTTTTCCATTTTTAATAGAGATGGGGTCTCACTCTTGCCCAGGCTGGTCTTGAACTCCTGAGCTCAAGCAATCCTCCCACCTCGGCCTCCCAAAGTGCTAGGATCACGTGGTGAGCCACCACGCCTGGCCCTTCAGCATCCTTAATGGGCAGTCACTGAGAGTGGTTAGGGGGTTAGTGCATACTTTCTTTATTATAGTAATAGCTGTCTGTTACTCTTCTTTCATAGGCAACACCATAGGCTTAAAAAAAACTCTTTAAATTACAAAAGATATATGTGCTTATATAGAAAACATAAATAACTGTAACATGTAAAAAGTAAAGGTATCCTTTCTCCACACTTTAATTCTAGTCCTTTAAAGATAAATTTATTATTAGCTTATTATGCAACTATGTTAGTTTCTTATTGTTGCTATAATAAATTACCACAAGCTTAGTGGATTAAAACAACACAAATTTATTATGTTAAAGTTCTGGAAGTCAGAAGTATGAAATAGGTCTCACTGGGCTAGAAACAAGGTGTTAACTAGTATGGTGTTCCTTTCTGGAGGCCGAGGGGAGAAGCTGTTTCTCTGTCTTTTCTGGTTTTCAAGGGCTGTCTGCATTCCTTGGTTTGTGGCCCCTTCCTCCATCTTCACAGCCAGCAATGGCTGCTTGAGTCTTTTTCATACTGCATCTCTCTGACACTGACTCTTCGGCTTTTCCTTTCACTTACGAGGCTCCTGGTGATTACATTGGGCTCACCTGGCTAATTCAGGAAACTCTCCCCATCTTAAAGTCAGCTGATTAGTAATGTTAATTCCATGTGCAATCTTAATCCTTCCTTGCCGTATAACAACATGTTCACAGGTCCCAGGGTTAGCACGTGGACATCTTTGAGGCTATTATTCTGCCTATCACAGGATCCTTCCATGTGTTTTTCCTATTTTATATTCATATATCAGTATCAATCAGAAAGATATGCATTTTTAATAGGTGATTTTTAAAGGTGTGAGATAGCAGAAATGATATATATATTTTATTGTTTTTTAATAAATAATTTATCTTGTACATTTTTTATGTCAGTTAATTTAGAGGCCCTCACTATTTCTGATGGTTGCACAGTATCCCATAACATAAATATTATATTTCATAGTTTAGTATTTTCTTGTTAATGGACAGACGTGTAAGCAGCTTTTCATTTTTCACCTTTGTGTATACATGTTTGTGCCCTTAGACAAGACTGTCTACCACATGGATGTCCATAAGTGGACTTGATGGAAGCAAGGGATAATTTATATTTCTAACAATATAAATCATTGTGTGAAATAATATTATAATATATATTATTTATATATTATAAATAATAATTATAAATATTATAACATTAATAACCACACAATATAAATTACTACGTAAAATTAGGCTCTTGTGTGTCCAACAAAAGCCTAATTTCAAAGGGTATTTTAAAGTTTTAAACTATATTTACGTATTAGAGGCCATTAAATAAAGTGGATGTTTTAAAACATCATTATTCTTTGCCATTCAAACTCTTATAAGTTCAGCATTCACATATTTTCTTTGACTACTTGATTAATCTATCTACTACTCATCTGGGTGCAAGGTACACACCAGTGTACTTTGATTTGATTAAAACACAACTATCTTTGTTTTTGTTACTATTGTTTGTTTAAAAACTCTATAGCATATTCTGTATATCCCAAGCTGTTCCAAAGGAGGCCTTAAAGGTCAGTAAAGTTCACTTTTGTTCCAAGATTTAAAGTATGAAGCCTTAGGCACAAATCTGTTGCACCAGACTAATGCAAAGGGACTTGGCTGGTGTTGACGGCGGCACGTGAGTCAGAGTAGCTCAGGAAGAATGTGGACAGAGAGAGACCCAGAATCCCTTTAGGAGGCCCAATTAGGTTTTTCAAGAAAGGGGATACATTGGCACCGACTCGCCAAGGTCCACCAAAATTTGCCCCTTTTGTGCTTGTTGAGTTAGTCGTGCAGTGACTCTGCCACGGTAAGGTGGCCTCATCCCCAGGATGCTATGAGAGCCTGGAAACTTAGCTGAAAGTGTTGAGGTGACAAGGAAATGAGCCTCTTCGAAACCCAGAGAACTTTATGTCAAATATTCAAAAAGTTAAAAACTCAACTAAAAGCCTCTTCAGTGTTTTCACTCCAGTGATAAACTACCATAACCTCTTTACAGACCCTCAATGTCCTGTTCCTCTTTGTGCCTTTGATTAAGAATGTGACTTCCCTTCTTTTCAAACTTGTATTTGAATTTCTTTTTAAATGCATTTGACCTCAATTACTGTGACTTTTCTTGTTTTTTAATATTGGACTTCAACAAAATTAAGAACTTTTGTGATTCAAAGGACACCACGAAAAAAGTGAAAAAACAATCCACAGAATGGAAGCAAAGTTTTGCAAACCCTTTCTCTGATAAGGGACTTGTACCTAACTGGTGTAAAGAACTTCTACAACTCAATAATAAAAAGACAAATAACCCAGTGAAAAATGGGGAAAGGATCTGAATAGACATTTCTTCAAGGAAGCACACGCAAAGATGCTCAACACGGTTAGTCATTTGGGAAATGCAAATCGAAATCATGGTCACCCACTAGGATGACTACAATAAAAAAGCTTCATAAGAATAGTGGTGGCCAGGATGTGGAGAAACTGGAATCCTCATACACATCTGGTGGGAAGGAAAAAGGGTGCAGCCCTTCTGCTCTAGGGCTGGAGGGTTGGGGGAAATGGGGCATGACTAACTAACAGGCACGGAGATTTGGGGTGCTGAACATGTTCCAGAATTGTGATGGTTGCATAACTGCGAAGATACTAAAAACCATTGTACTGTACACTTTTGATGGCTGTGTTTTATAGCATGTGCATTATATCTCAATAAAGCTGTTATTAAAAAAAAGTGGTATCTTTATGAAGTTGTTGCTTGTGAATGTAGGCTTTTCCCTTTCAGTGGCTGTCAGTGCAGTTTCCAGAAGGGGTGGTAATGTGGTGGTGGAAATCTCCCCTGTACGCATATGTAACAGGGATGATGTAAGCACTCAGGTAAGGTTACTCCTAGCCTCTGCCCTGTGGGCTCATTTCTCTCTGTATGCAGATCTTGTGTGTCCAACAAAAGCCCAATTTCAAAATTTTGAGTGCATGGTTTTTTATCTACCACAAGAGTCATTTCGAAGA
>CAUYSK010020864.1:0-73814 GCA_963575035.1 Avahi laniger
ATGAGTGGGAAGCCCCCTTAACTCTGATCAAATTAACTGATGCCCTCCGTTCCCGAGATGAAACACTATCATACCTGCGCAGAGAGCTCGAGACGAGTAGGTCCCTCTTTATGTTCTTAAACATTAGGGAGCCTCAGAATCGCCTGGGGCCTTGTTAGGACAGATTGAGGGCTCCACTTTCAGAGATTCTCTTTCAATAGGTCTGAAGCAGGCTGCAGAATCTGCATTTCTGATGAATTCTCAGGTGATGCTCATGCTGTTGGTCTGGAGATCATGTGCTGAGACCGATCATTTAGAATATCGGTGTTGGCCGGGCGCGGTGGCTCACTTCTGTAATCCTAGCTCTCTGGGAGGCCGAGGCGGGTGGATTGTTTGAGCTCAGGAGTTCGAAACCAGCCTGAGCAAGAGGGAGACCCCGTCTCTACTAAAATTAGAAAGAAATTAATTGGACAACTAAAAATATATAGAAAAAAAAAAAATTAGCCGGGCATGGTGGCACATGCCTGTAGTCCCAGCTACTCGGGAGGCTGAGGCAGGAGGATTGCTTGAGCCCAGGAGTTTGAGGTTGCTGTGAGCTAGGATGACGCCACGGCACTCTAGCCCAGGCAACAGAGTGAGACTCTGTCTCAAAAAAAAAAAGAATATCAGTGTATTTTCTCCACAGATTACCTGGAGTCTTAATTAAGTGTTAATTTCCAAACCTGTTTATGTCATTTGCATGTTATTGCAACCAAGTAATTTAATTAAATATTGCAGGAACTGATGAAATATGAGTGAACAAAGAAAAATAATTGTGTCTGTGCAAGTTGAATCCTATTGAAAAGACTTGATGTAGGTGAGTCATTGAAAAATTGCTATAGAATTAAGAGGGGTCAAGACAACTGTAAAAAGTCACAAAAACTGAAAATTGAAAAATCACAAGACTCTAGAAGGATATTCAAAAAGATTACCTGCAAATGTCTTTATGTTCTTGCTCCATTGTAAAGTACCTGAAAATAAAAATGGATGCCAACATGCTATGGTGTGATCCATGCAGAAAATGAAATGCCCTTCTGTACTTTACATTTGAAGAAGAGGTCTTGTACCCATATTACATTACTGTCAAACACATATAAATTTATGTTTTTAATTTAATTATAAAGTTTAAGGTGGTTATGAAAATTTTTTTTCTAATTTCCTATTTAGTTGATTATTTTGATCAACTGACCTGTCCTCATTTAATTGAACGAAAGAACTTCCATGGCCTCCACTGCTGAAACTTTCTGTTCTAAAGCAGATTCTGCCCCTGTCCCCCAGCCTAGGGCACAAAGCTGAAAACTAACAATTCCAATGAGGATCTTCCAATGTCCCAAATGGCATTCTGTTGTTTAAAAAAAATGTCAATTCAGACAGAGCATCGTGGTTCATGCCTGTATCCCACACTTTGGGAGATCAAGGCAGGAGGATAACTTGGGAAGATTGCTTGAGGCTGGGAGTCCAAGACCAGCCTGGGCAACATAATGAGACCCCTTCAGGCATGGTGACATGTGCTTGTAGTCCTAGCTACTTGAGAGGCTGAGGTGGGAGGATCGCGTGAGTCTAGGAGTTCAAGGCTGCAGTGAACTATGATCATGCCACTGCACTCCAGCCTGGGTGACAGAGGGAAATCCTGTCTTTGAGAGAAAAAAAAAAGTCAATTCAGTTTTTTCTACATTTAAAAAAAATTGCTGCCAATCTATCTGAGTTATTACCCTGTTCCTAAGTACATACAGAATAAAATCTAAATCCTTGGCATACAGGGCTCTCTCTGAAATGATTGACATCTGTCTCTTGCTCTCCCTAATTTTTCACTTCCCCCCTTGCTTGGCCCTCTACCACACATAAATTATCATTTTCTGATTACGCACTTGTGTCTTTTTCACGAGCTCTTTCCTCTGCTCCTCTGTCTAGAGAACTCCTATTTATCCTTCAAAACGCATCCCAAATATCTCATCTCTGGGAAGCTTTCCCCAACTCCCTCTTTTGTTCTAATAGCTCTTTGTGCATGGTCCTTGATAATACTTAGCATATTACTTTGGAGGTTTTCGCTTTAGTTTCACTGGAACCTGTAGAGTCTTGGCTTTCAGTATCTAGGACATTTGTAATCATTTCCCACTTTAATTTACCACTTTATCTGGACTTTGCTCTAGTCCCCACATTTAGCCCTGAGTAGGGGCTCAGTAACATTGGTTACTGAATGAATGAATGAATAAATGGACATTCATCACCTTGACATATTTGATATTTCTTATTCAAGCACCCATAGACATACAAACCCACCATATTTTAAATGACAACTTAAGTATAATATGCGTTGACTTGAATCACTCACATCACTCACTCTCTTAACGCTTAGTAATTTCTTCCCGTATCTCTGAAGTCCATACCTGTTTTAAAACCTGTTTAGAAAAAAACAAAAGTGAAACTCAAATTGTGGAGAAGATAAATAGCTTTATTAAACACGATAGCTTCAGCGTTTTACAGATTCGCTAGTGAAACTCTCCACCGAGAGAACGTGATGCTCCTCAGCTTCCTTGGCTGTAAAGTCGGGGTAACAGCAGAACTGACAGCTCAGGGCTATGCTGAGTGTTTAGTGAGATAGTTTATGCAGGTGTCTGAACGCAGCAGGGACCCAACAGATATCAGGGGACTCACTGACTACATTTTTGTTAAACTGAGTGCAAAAGCAGTTAGAGACCAAACAGCAGCACAGATCACAGCTCACCACGTGCATCCCCTAAGACACAGCCAGTCTACTTCTAGCTTTAGGCCCAGTGGAAAAGCTCACAAAGATGCATTGGCAGTCATGACAAGGAGACTGATGACTGATTGATACTTGTAACGGTCCCACACTGGGAACAACCCAAATATCAGCATTACGATGAATAAATGCTCCGTGTTGCATTCACACAACGGAATATCACACAGCAACAAGGACAAATGAATTGCAATGTGGGACAACATGGATAAATTTCACAAACACAACATGAGAGAAAGAAGGCAGATGCAAAAATAGTACATACGGTATCTTCAATTGACAGAAACTCTAACAACATGCAAACAAATCTGTGCTGATAGAAATTGCGAGTGGGGTTATGGACCGGGGGCAGCCCGAGGGGGCTTCTGCAATGCCGAGATGTTCTAGATCTTGAGCTGGGGGTGGTTACCTGGATGTGCTCACTTTATAAAACGTCATAAAGCTATGTATGAACAGCATGCTTTTCTGTATGGATGTCACACTTCAATGACAAGCTTAATTAAAAAGACAGAAGACAAACTGGCTGGGCGTTTGGAAGGGTGCACTAGACAAACACAATAATGAGGAATTCCCGGTGTTTGAGCACACAGTGCAGAGGTAGGAAAGCAGCTAAGAGGAGCATGAAGAACAGGTCCTTTAGTCAATGTGTATCTAGGGATGAGAAACAAAACTGCTGACAGTAAGGGCTTGTTTTCTTTTCCAGATGACACAACAAAAATGTTTGCTACCTGATGAGATAAGAGAGTAGTCATCTGGAAAAACAGTCTAAACTTTACACTGCACATCAGAACAAATTATAAATGAGTCAAATATTTATACATAAAGTAGAAAACCATAAACGTATTAGAAGAAAAATTGGAGAATTACTTTTTTAATCTTAGAGTGGAGAAGGCCTTTCTAACTATGACACAGATGCAAGAAACCGTAAAAGAAAACACTGATAAATTTGGCTACACAATTATAAAAGCCTTCTGTATGGCAAAAGAACCGCAACCACACAAAAGAAAGCAAACAAGAAAGTGTACAAAGCAAAGCCAAAAGGTAAACGAAAACTGGACAGATAACTTGTAATACAGTCATAGTAAAAGGATTAACCTGTCTTAGTGTGTCTGCGCTGCTATCACAGAGTGCCAAAGACTGGGTAATTTATAATGAATGGAAATTTTTTGGCTCACAGTTTTAGAGGCTGAGAAGTCCAAGATCAAGGGGCTGCATCTGGTGATGCTGTAACCTGGCAGAAGGCACCACGTGGCAAGAGAATGTGTGTGAGAGACAGCAAGAGAGGGCTGACCTTGCTTTTATAACAAACCCACTTCCGAGATAAGGAACCCACTCCTACATAATGACATTAATCCAGGCAGGAGGGTGGACCCCTCCAGATCTAATCGCCTCCTAACTGTCCCCCATCTCAACACTGCTGCGCTGGGGATTAAGTTTCTAACACATTAACTTTGGAGGACACGTTCAAACCATAGCACATTCCTAATATGTCAAGAGCTCCTATAAATTGATAAGAAAAAGCCAAACACCATAGAAAAATAGGCAAAGCTAATGAACAGAGAGTTTACAGAAAAGGGAATACTAATTGGTCTTAAACGTGAATGAACGCTTAGCCACACTCATAATAAGAGAAATGCAAGTAAAAATGGAGACTCCGATTTTCAACTATGCTATTGGAAGAAAAACATATTTGATAATACTCTTGGTGAAGCTGTGGGAAAGGGCACATTTACACATTGCTGTTGCTTTTGTAAACTGGTGCAACCCTTCTGGAGGCTATTTGGCAACATCTATCAAAATTAGAAGATTATATCCCTGTGACCCTGAATTCCAGTCTGGGAATTTGTCTTACAGATCTACTGGCCCACATGCGTACTGATGTATGCAGCCGATTATTCACTGCAGCATTGTGATCACAAACAACTGGAGACAATCCAAGTCCACCAACGGATGGCTGGTTAGATGGGCCATGCATCTGTACAATGGAATCTCATGTAAAAAGGATGAGGCTCTCTATGTAGATAAGGCAAGATTAGTAAGATGCACCATTATGCAGAAAAAAGCAAGGGAGAACAGTGTATAGAGTATGCTACCTTTTATGTAAAGCTGTGCGTGGGGGGGAATAGAAGAATCCATATTCATAGTTGCTTGATCTGCATAAAAATGCCTAGAAGAATACATTAAGGATCTCAAAACAGAGGTTACCTGTGCATGGAGGTGGAGGTGGGATGGAAATTGAATGAGTAGGGGGTGGGAAGAAAACTTTTCCCTGGTTACCTTTTCATGGTAAAAAAAATCGATCTTTGTGACTATGTTAGCTATTCAAATAATTTAAAACAAACTCTCACATCTTAGCTTGCAATGGGTGTAGTTTTACACGGAATGTCCTGCCTCCTTAAGTTGGTGATTTGGCAAAGTCAGATTAGAGAGAGAATTTTTGTTCTTTTGTGGTTTCAGTCTTTTTCATTAATAAAAGAGCAATGAGAAGTTATGTACTAATCTAGGATTTGTGCTTTCTTCTAATGGCTTTTAGTAAAACAAAGGGATTAAAATATGTTGCCGGCTGGGCGCGGTGGCTCACGCCTGTAATCCTAGCACTCTGGGAGGCCGAGGCGGGCGGATTGTTTGAGCTCAGGAGTTCGAGACCAGCCTGAGCAAGAGTGAGACCCCGTCTCTACTAAAAAATAGAAAGAAATTAGCTGGACAACTAAAAATATATATATATAAAAATTAGCCGGGTATGGTGGTGCATGCCTGTAGTCCCAGCTACTTGGGAGGCTGAGGCAGAAGGATCGCTTGAGCCCAGGAGTTTGAGGTTGCTGTGAGCTAGGCTGACGCCACGGCATTCTGGCCTGGGCAACAGAACGAGACTCTGTCTCAAAAAAAAAAAAAAATATGTTGCCCAACTTACTTTCATCTTAAAGGACAGAGTTTTGCAAAGTCTAGAACTGAGGACGGAGGCACAACCAACAGGAAGTGTCTTGGATTGCTCACTTGTGGCTTCGCCGGCAGAGGTAACAGATGACGAAGCCGAGGTAGCCAGCTGCAGGGTTTGGCAGAAACATTTAGCAAACTCCAGTTTTACTCCATTACTCAGATATTACAAACAAAAGTAGCTTTAAAGTAAAAATAATTCTGGACAATGAATGTGATTTCTTGTGACTCAACAGAGAAGTGTGACTTACAATCCACGGCCCATCCTATGTCCACGTTTCACAGCCTCTTGCAAGGCCCGGGGCTGGGGGGCGTTTTTTCATTTGACACGTACTTCCTGTGTGAAGAACTGAATGAAACAATTCTTTGTGTCTCTGCCATTTGGCCAGACCTCGCCGTGCACAGCCGGCCGGTAAGAAGGGAATTAACATTCAGGGGCACAGGCCGGTGGCCCGGCGTGGCGAGAGGCTCTCCATTAATTAAAGGGAACGTGAGGTGCAGTCGTCGTCTGCAAGTTACAGACTTTGAGAAATTGTCTCAATAAAGGAGAACTTCGTTTGGCCTTAGGTGAGAGCCAATCAATAAATTAGCGGGCTGAGGGCAGGGAGGACCAGGAGCCGTGTGAAAGCAGGGTGGCAGTGGAGAGCCAGCTGCGGGGGCAAGGGAGCCCAGCCATTTACCAAGATAAAAAAATGAAATAAAATCAAAAGTCGCCCCAGCCCCCGCACGCCATTCCCGGTGATGTATACACTAGCTGATCTTCGTCAGCCTTGGGAGAGGCGGTGAAGGTGAAGGGCCGGGGCTGACTGTCACAGGACTGGGGCCGTCTGTTCCCTCCCGCGTGACTGTCTCCATTAAGACAGGACGGAGGGAGATCAATCAGAAAGCCACCGTCACAGAGGAGATGTCTCCACCCTGTCACTGTGCTCTGAGCTGTTGCTAATGACGCTAATGCTGTTCCAATTGGTGTCCCCGCTTGGCCCCAGACCTGGAGGTGTGGGCCACCCAGGGGCTGAGCTGAGGGGTGTTCCATCACCTGGAGGTGCACAGGGACGGCGGCCGGCCCTGGGCTCCCAGCTGGCCTTGTAAAGCTTGAGTCATGGTGACAGAGTTCTTTCCATCATCGTGGGCGCCGCACCTTCCCGCCTACATTACTGTTATTTAGCACCCTGCCGTCATCCATAAAGCACCTCGCTGCCATTTGTTTTTTATTTCTCACTCTCCTGAGGTTTGCTGCTGTCTGGAGGAGAGAGTGCGAGTGAGTGGGGATGGGGGTGGGGATGGGGGTGGGGGAGTGAGGGGGGAGGAGAGAGAGATATTGAAGGACTCTTTCCCAGGCGGCCAGCACCCCCTCCCGCCCCTGCACAGGTTGGGTGCGCGGCCTCCCCTCTGCAGCCCCGCCGGCCCTCGGCGGTGGCACCTGTCGGTGACTGCGGCAGGGCTGGAGATACGGGCGCATCTGGCCCTCTCTCCCCTACCGTTCGGCTTTATGGCGGCGGGCAAATCTTTCCGTCTCTTTTGTGTGTCCTGAGCTATAAAAGAAACAAATTATGGTGGCCCCTTTATTCCTCCCAGCGATGCCATGCCAAATCTTTTGTTTTTCCCTAATATAATAAATCCGAGAGACCAAATATGCTTGTCAAATAGAAAATTCACTGAGTTCCCAAGAAAGTCACGGTTCTTCACTCTCCCGCCCACCCAAGAAAGGCCGTTGTCATCTGGCCAGGTGTCCCCACCGCTCTCCCGTCCACTTCCTGAGTTCATCTCACCTCAGGTCCTTCCTCTGCTCGGAACCCTCGACGGCCCACGTCCCACGCAGAGTCAAGCTGGTCTTCAGAATGGCCTGGGCCCTCCACGGTGGCCCCTGCCCCCTCCACGGTGGCCCCTGCCCCCAGCGACAGCCTGGCCTCCTCTCCCCTGCCCCTCGCTCCGCCCAGCCACACTGGCCGCCCGGCTGCCCTCGCACACACCTGGGCCAACCCTCTGACACCTGCCGCTGGCTATTTCCCAAAGCCATGTGGCTGCTCCTGCATCTCCTGGCTCTTTTTTCCAATGTCACCTTTCCTCAGGGAGGGTGTCCCCGATCATCCTTGGCACCCCCTTGCTATGGGTCACACACACTCTCTGCCTCTGTCCCCCCAGGCCAGACTAGAAACCCCTCGCGGGCAGGGGCTTTGCCGCTGTGCTCCTTGCTGTATCTCCTCAGTACCTTCCTTGGTGCCTAGACCATAAATATTTACTGAGCAAATAAATATATCTCTATTTTGCAATTAATAATAATGGTAATAAACATTTGTTTTGTAATTTGCAAAGCACTTTGAGAGCAAAGCCCCACAGCATTCGTGTTTGCGGGCACATTTGCCAGTTACCTGTGCAAGGATGGCACTTTAGGTACACCGGGAGTTAACTTGTTTCCAAACCCCCAAGCCCACCCGTCTTGCCAATACGAGGGAACTTAGCATGTCACCCTCATCTCCCCGCTCCCAGGCTGATCCAGGGTGGCTGAGCTGCGTTCTCCAGCTGGGCTGCCCCGTCCTGTGCTGGCTGGACTGGGTGAGAATGGACCTCACCCCACCTCAGCTCTTGGGGATGCCTGTCCTGGGCAGGACCACGTCCTCCCGTGCCAGGCTCGGCTGCCCACCCACAGCCCCGCCTTGAAGCCGCACCGTGCACCAGGCAGGGGCGCGTCCTGGCTCCTCAGCTTCCTTGTGCGCTCCACGCACTTTTCAGATCTCAACCGAGGCCGGAGGAGTCGGTTTCTTCCCTTCTGCCTACAGTTGCCAGCAGTCACCACTCTCCTTCGACTCTCTTCAGGGCTCTTTCCTTTCAGGGTTCCATCTGGAGCGGTTTTGGGTTCTCTAATTTTGGATTTCCAACTCCATTAGGGGGGGTCTCACAGGGCGCCCTGGAGGGTGGGAGGGGAAAAGGGCTGCCGCTGGTGGGTGGAGCCGAATTCCCCTCCTCTGGCACTCCTCCCTTCCTCCGCTGTGTCCCGCCCCAGCCCTGTTTTCAGAAATGCCCAAAACCCCTTCTCTCTCCAGCCCTTGGCGCTTGCAAACCAAAGGCAAGGCTGGCTTCAAACAACGGCCCAGGCATGGACTTTCAAAAGTCTGCTTTGAAACTCCAGGGGAAAAAACAGGAACCATCCAGAAAGGCAGAGATGTTGAATAATATTTCAAAATGTTATCTGCATACAAGTTCACTGCTGATTTTCAGTTTATCAAAACATTTTACCTTTAGTAGAGCATTTGATCTATATACTGTAGTCCTATTGTAGAAACAAAATGGGAGGTCTGAGGTCACGGGGGGTGTAAAGGACACTTCCATACTGAGACTGAGTCTTTTGGCTCCAAACTCTGTTTTTTTTTTTTCTGTCTTTGGGTACTACCTGGGCTCTATGATAAATATTTGACGACCTGTCACACTGATTAGCCTAGAGACCACATTAGTGAGTCCTTGTGTTCTACACTTAACTGACTCGGTAAGTGTGAGTTGAGTAGGTGAATTTCTGCCCAAAAGCAGCTACCCTCGAGGGCCTTGGTACTGAGATCACTTCCTTTTATCTTTGTCTGTTGCTTAGTCTGTTTCCCTTATCCCGATGTCTGCCCCTCTTCCATCTGTCTATAGAGTATCCTGATGGATAAATTTTTGTCTATTTCCTTTCCCAATGCCAGACTAATAGGCAGTTTGAAATACTTTCAAGTATAAAGGTTTTATTCATTTATCTCTTTAATAAATACAAAATGAATAATAAGTTGCTATTTCAAGCAAAGAATTTTACAAACAAAAAATCATAAGGCCTGTTGGTCCACAAAATAAATTTTCAGAGCTACTAAAAATACATAATCCTCCAATTATTTTATAGAAGGCTACCTCTTTTTAGTTTAAGTAAATGATATGTGTTTGTGTATACAAGGGATTTTAAAGATGTGCTTCTGTTCTTATTATCCTTTTGCTGAGCAAATTTCATTGGCTAATCTCAATATTTATTCTGAGCACTAGACTGTCTTTTGGGGAGAGGTTGGGCTAGGAGTTCCTTTTAATTGCCTGAAAAGTCTTACTGTATTTCTCCAGTTGTTAAATACACATCTTTATTCTGGTGGTTGCATGTTTAACGTATTTGAAAGGTACCAGAATTTGGTTTTCTGATGGGCGCTATGAGCTATATTTCTAATTTTCGGGATAGTGACAAATTAAGACCTTAATCATGTTGTAAAGTACAGACTGGCAAACACGGTATCAAGAGTATATGCTCATTTTTCTAGTGTTTTCTCTACTTTCCTCCCCTCCTTTACCCTTGCAATCATTTGTGAATTCATTCACTGAACAAACATTTATTGGGCAACTACTATGTCCCGGGAGCCACATAGACTCCAGGAGAGGCAGTGTCTGTGCTCAGGAGCCAGACACGGAGGGGAAGGTGGGGTCAGGAGAGGCCTCTCCAAGCAGGGGACCCTTGAGGTGGGCTTTGAAGAAGATGGTCAGAAGATCCAGGGGTGAGAGGCACAGAGGAAAGGAAGAGGGTCCTCCAGGGCCCTCCAGTGGGGGTCTCATCCCCAAGAGACTCTGAAGGGAGGCCAGGTAAGGTGGCCTGAGAGCCCAGAGTGAGGAACTCAAGCCAGGTGAGGAGCTGGCCACAAGCTGAAGAGCAGCTGAGCCATTTCCAAACCCCCAAAGCCTTGAAGGGGACGCAGAGCTCTGCACCCTCTCCTGAGCGCTCTGCGTGTACTTAACTAGTAATGGTGAAGCATTTGATAACGGGCTGTCTACCCCTTCCATCCAAGAGAACACGACACTGGGATTTCTTTTTTTCTCAAAAAGACCAAAATAATTGAAAATACCCAAATGGTCAACAATTGGGAGCAGGTTTACATTTGTTCAGTGAAATATTATCTGGCTACAGAAAATGATAATTAAGAAGATAATGGTAGATATGGAAAGTGTTTTGATGTATGTATATGTTAAAAATGAATAAAAATAGTCTGTATGCTGATTACAGCTATGTAAAAATAAATGTGAACTGATAAGAACTAGAAGGGAATATATAAAAAATAAAAACAATTTTGGGATTATAGTGATTGTATTAGTTAAGGTAATGCAGGCCACTGCAAGAGAAAAACTCTGAAATCTCAATGGCTTACACCCTGGAAGTAAATTTTGCTCACATCAAATCCAGTGCAGGTATAGGCTCCTTGCAGCTCATACCTACCAGCTGCTCTCCCCCTGGGAATCTCTGCCATTCGGCAGGTGGATAAGAGCCACGCCCTAATCCTCTTTGGCCTGAAGGTGTCAGTCTTTATTTCCACTCATATTTGATTGGCCTAAATGAGTCACATGGCCCCATCTTGATGCAAGGAGGGCTGGGAAATGTAGTCCTATGCCTTCCCAATAAGAAGTCCATGTATGGAAAGGAACACAATACTTTAGTGTACCTTAAACACTTTAGTAGTTAATCATCTATATCTGCCCCAGTGATACTTTTTCTTTCAAGTTTTTTTTAAAAGTTTTGTTAGATGTATTTTTAAAGAAATAAATAAAACTAAAAGACTCCTGTGTATTCTTTTATTTCAGAAATAAAAGTGAAACAAGGTCATATAAACTCAGGAAACTGGGGAATAGAAATGCTGAAATTAAAGTGCACGTCAGACTCAATGTTTTCTCTCATTTCTGAACTTTTGCTAGAATATTACTTGTTAGAGATTGAATTATGTCTCCCTCCTGCCCCCCCAATTCATATGTTGAAGCTCTAACCCTTAAAATGACTATACTGGGAGATCGGGCCTCTAAAAAGGTAATTAAGATTGCATGTGGTCACAGGGTGGGACCCTAATCCGATATGATTGGTGGCCACATGAGAAGGGAAGGAAATACCCAGGATGCTTGTGCACAGGGAAGGCCATGCGAGGACACAGTGAAAAGGTGGCCCTCTGCAAGCCAAGGAGAGAGGCCTCAGCAGAAAACAAGCCTGCCGACACCTTGATCTTGGACTTCCAACCTTCAGAACAGTAAAAAATTAATTTCTGTTGTTTGAGCCACTCAGCCTGTGGCATTTCGTTATGGTAGCCCTAGAAAACACATCACCCCTCCCTCCACTAAATTTTTATCAAGACTGTTTGCCCTTGAAGCTCAGGCAGTATGCCACCTCCTCTGGGAAGCCCTCTGTTTACCCCAAGCTGCACTGAATGTCTCTCCCTTGGGCTTTCCCCACGTCCTGATGTTACTCTGCCCACATTGCTTATGAAAACTACCTATGATGCCATCTCCTTACCTTGAATGTGAGCGCCACTACAGAAGGGACCGTATCTTATACTTTCATGCACCTAGAACAGTGTCTGGCATACAGTGAGTGCTCAATTAATAACTGGTTAGCAAATAAAGGAAGGAGCAAATATTTCTAAACTCACTACCCCAGAACTGGTGGTTAATCATTTTAATTGATTAAAGCTGGCCGGTGGCAGTCTTTGAGCCGTGTGGCAGAGTCACAGATGCTCTGTCCAAGTGCTGTCTGGAAAGACTTCATTTATCCTCAACTATGCAGAGCTCAACAAAACAGAAGGGCAATAATGAATACATTGAAGGAGAAAGATGGTCCCTTTCCGTAGTATAGTGCCTCATCTGGGACAGGCTTGGAGGCTTGCAGGCTTTGGAAATTCATTTTATTTTATTATAGTTTTTGATACTGAGTCTGTAGTAACTTTCTTGGCTAGACTAAAATTATAAACATAAAATTTCCTAGAATAAGAAATTCCCCAGTCTTTCCCCTTTCTAGAAGGTGCTGTCCCCTCCTCTCTACCCTATCAGGTAGGCTACTTAGCATTCTATCTTTCTTCAAGGTTCTCTTTAAGCCCCTTCTGCTCCATAAATCCTGTCCTGCCCACTGCAGCCTCAGGAGCAGAGCTCTCACTGCTGATTTCTGGCCCATGAATCACACTTTCCTCCAGAAGGCACCATGTGTGGTGGCATTTAAAAGACTCTGGGTTGCGGTGATGTTAGCAAAACAGGTGGAGCAAGGACCTTCAAAACTCATCTCCTCTATAGAAGCAATGAGAACTTTTTGTGAACTCTGGAAATTAACCAAAGGCTTGTAGCAATCGGGGAGCATTTATTCAAGAAAAAATGTCTGGATCTTGGTATGAAAAGCGAGCTCTATGGCAACTTAATTCGCCCCTCCTCAGCTCTGCAGTAGTCGAAACTCTGAACACCCATAGTTCAAGGTCCGTGATAAAACCCAGAAGCCCGCAGACTACTGCACAGGGAAGAACAGTGTTGGAGCTCCGTCCACGCCGCATTTCCAGAGAATTGTCATTACCTGACTTGTCTGGTGGTTTCCTAGAGGACCCCACTCACAAGGCTGCCTTCATTTGATCCGACTCAGAGCTCCCCCAGTGCGAACAGCTTTTTTCCCAGGGACAGTTGTCTGAAACAATTAGGCAAGTGTTTAACATTGCAGCTTCCTAAGGTGGTAGACAGCAGTTGGGGCAAACAGTGCACAAATCAAAGAGCTTAAATGGGAAAGCCAGGAAATGAGGTGTCCACAGGGGCTTTGAAAGGCTTTGTCGTATTCTTAGGCACAGGTTAGGACTGTGCACGTGCCCAGGGCTACGCGTGCATGTTCAGGGAAGACCCGAGAAGGCCCTCAGTGCTCAGCTTAGCTCACTTTGAGGCTCTGCACAAACAGAGAGTGAAGGCTGAGATGGATTTGTAAACTGCCTGGGCAGGTGTTGAAGCAACGCACCAACATGCACATGACTCCTCAGCAAAGACCGGGAGACTTACTGGTTACAGGCATTTAAGGAAATCTCTGCCCGATCATTAGCTGACCACTGAGCTAACTGAGAAGAGACTTTCATGGCCATACCTGAAAAAGAATAAGACTTTATATAATTAGATCAGAAAGATCACTAAAAAACAACAACTATGACAAACAGCAGCAACAACAAACCCTGAGGAGAAGGAATAATCTGATTTACAGAATTGCCACATGGCAATATTTTAAATGTCTAGTTTTCAGCAAGAAAAAACACATGAGACCTGCAAATAAACAAGAAAGTATAGTGGATACAAGGAATGGGACAATCTATAGAAACCAGCCCTGAGCAAGCCTAGACATTGGATTTACTGGAAAATAACTTTAAATCATTTATTTAAAATATATTCAAAGAACTAAAGGAAACCATATATAAAAAACTATAAAAGGACATGTGAGAATGATGTTTCACTAAAAAGAGAATATGAAAAAGAGATAGAAATTATGAGAGAGAACCACAGAGACATTCTGGAGTTGACAAGGACAATGGCTGAAATGAAAAGTTTATTAGAGGGGCTTGACCATATAGATCTAAGCCAATGGAAGGGTCTTCCAGTCTGAGGACAGAATAAAAAGAGTGAAGAAAAATGAACAGTCTTGAGATCTGAGGTTTTCATGACACCTACCAACACACACACACCACGAATGCCACAAAGAGATAAGCAGGAGGAGAAAGGAGCAGAGAAGATATTTAAAGAAATAATGGCCCCCAAACTCCCCAAATTTGATGAAAAACATTACACATTCAAGAAGCTCAACAAACATCAAGTAGGTAAACTCAAAAGATGTTTGTGTTCACACCTAAACATATGGTAATCAAACTGTTGTAAGACAAAGAGGAAATCTTAAAAGTAGCGAGAAAAAAAAAAGAGAAGACTGTCACACAAGAATCATATCCAGCAAAATTATCCTTGAAAAATGAAGGAGACATTAAGATATTACCGGATAAACAAAGACTGAGAGATTTTATTGTTAGTAGGCCTGCCTTAGAAGACATACTAAATGGAGTCCTTCAGGTTGAAACGGAAGGACACTAGACAGCAACTTGAATCCTTGTGAAGAAGTAGAGAACACCAGTAAGGGTCACTACATAGGTAAATATAAAAGACAATATTAACATATTTTTGTTTGTAATTCTTCCTTTCTCCCATCTGATTTGGAAAGAAAACTGCATAAAGCAATACTTATAAATTTGTGTTAATTGACATACAATGTATAAAAATATAATTTGTATGCCAATAACAGCACAAAGGATAGGGGGAGAAAATAGAACTATTAATATATAAGATCATAGTTTTTATATAATATTGAAATGTAGTTGGTATTAATTTGAATTAGAGTGTTGTAAATTAAGATATTAATTATAATCCCTAGGGCAAATACTAAAAAAAACTTCAAAAAATGAAGGCAAAAAAATGACAATGAAATTTAAATAATTTATGAGAAAATATTTATTACAAAAAAGACAATAATGGAGGAATAGAGGAAAAAATAAAAGACATAAAATATATATAAATCGAAAAATGGCAGATATAAATCTTATTCTATCAGTAATTATATTAAATGGAAATGGTTTAAACACTCCAACTAAAGGACAGATATGGACAGAATGGATAAAAAATGATTCAACTATATGCTGTCTACAGGAGGTAGGTACATTGTAGAGTCAAAGACACAAATAGGTTGAAAATCAAGGAATGGAAAATATACCCCAAGCAAACAGTAATCAGAAAAGAGCTAGAGTGGTTATACTAACATTAGACAAAATAGACCTTAAGAAAAAAATTATTACTAGAGACAAAGAAAGACATTTTATAATGACTAAAAGGTCAAAATATCAAGAAGATTTACCAATAATAAACATATAGACAAGAGAGTTTCAAAATGCATCACAAAAAAACTGACATAATTGAAGGGAGAAAAAAGCAATTTAACAATAATAATTAGAGACTTCACTGCCTCACTTTCAGTAATAGACAGATAATTGGACAGAAGATAAATAAGAAAATAGGAGACTTAAGTAATGCTGTAACATAAACCAACTAGGTCTAATAGTCATCTACGGAACACTCTACCCAACAGCAGAATACACCTTCTTCTCAAGTGTAAACAAAATAGGCCATAAAACAAGTCTCAGTAAGTTTACAAGGGTTGATATGATACACAGTATGTTCTCCAACCAAAATGGAATGAAATTAAAAATCAATAACAGAAGGACATTTGGGAAAAATCACAACTAAGTGGAAATTAAACAACGTACTCCTAAATAACCAATGAGTCAAAGCAGAAATCACAAGGGAAATTAGAAAATCCTTCAAATCAATGGAAATGAAACACAGCATACCAGAACCCATGGCATGCAACCAAAACAGCGATTAGAGAGAAATTTATAGCTCTAAATAGTTATGTTAAAAAACAAGAAAGATCTGAATAAATAACCTAAACTTTTACCTTAACAAACTCGAAAAAGAAAAGCTACTAAATTCAAAGCTTCCAGAGGAAGGAAATAATAAAGTTTGGGGGGAGGGGAAATTAATGAAAATAAAAATATCAACAAGGTAGAAAAAATGGACAAATCTTTACACTGATCAGAATAAAGAAAGAAGATTCAGATTACTAAAATCAGAAATGAAAGCGGGAACATTGCTGTCAAATAAAAAGCATGGCAAGGGAGTGCTAGGAACACTTGTGTACCAACAAGTTAGACAACCTGAATGAAGTGGACCAATTCCTATGAAGACAGAAAGCACCAAACTGACCTAAGTAGAAATAGAAACTCAGAATAGACATAAGGAGTTTAAATTAGTAATCAAAAAACTTCCCACAAAGAGAAGCTCAGCTGTAAAACCAAATGGTTTTACAGCTAAATTCTACCAAACCTTTGGGGTGCATTAACACCAATCCTTCCCTAAATCTTCAAACATAAAAGACGGGGGACCACTTCCCAACTCCTTCTAGAGGCTAGTGTTACTCAGATACCAAAACCAGACAAAGATATTACAAGAAAAGAATACTATAGACCAATATTGCTTATGAATATAGATACAAAAATTCTCAATAAAATAGTAAACCAAATCCAGCAACACAGGAAAAGGATTATATGCCACGATGAAGTGGGATCTGTCCTAAGAATGCAAGGTTGGTTTAACATATGAAAATAAGTCAATGTAATACACCATATTAATAGAATAAAGGACAAAACCCACCCGATCCTCTCAATATACTCGGAGAGATCCTGTGTCCAAATCCTATCTCTGCCACTCACAAGCTTTGTTGTGTTGAGCAAACGTGTTGATATCTCTAAGCCTCTGTTTCCTCAATGGTAAAAGATTAAATCAGTTAATATAACTAGCAAAAACAATATATGCTGATGTTTGTTATGGGAGAACATGAGAGATTCTGATGCATTGGGTGAGGAGTGGGCTCAGGTATGTGTGTGTGCATTTAATTAGCAAGTTTCAATTGAAAAGAAAATTTGTGTTAATTTTTAAAAACTACAAAGTTGTGTATGATAAAAATCCTCTCCTCAGTGGTGAACAGTTTCAGATGTTTTCTGTGACACGTATGTTTTTTCACTTGGCCATTGGGTGTGTACCATAGGGTGCCCCTGGGAACCACATGTGCCTAGATTGAGACCCAACGACATGTGAGAACCACCTTGGCCATAGTAGATGTTCAAAAAATTTCAGTTCCTCCTCTCTTCTTTTGATACGGTTCTTGCATCTCTAGTAGGATTTTGATGGAGCTCATTGTTATTCATCTTGTTATGAACTGAATGTTTTGTCTCCTGAACTCACTCAGAAACTCCTCCTCTCTGAGGAGAGACCTATGTCTGCCCTTTTGTGCTTACCACAGAGTCAAAAGCATAGCCGTCGTGTAGATTTGCTTTTTAAAAATACGTCCTTGGGAACATAATGGAATTGATAAGCTAAACGAAATAATTCATTTTGATTTTACCTTAATTTGTAAGTCATTTGGAAATGTTGCTATCTAGAAGCAAGGTGCTGGATTTGCTAGCCACACTCTTCTGGTCTTGCTAGTGGCACTTAACTGGTCACAATGTTAGCTTGCGGGCACTGCAGAGCACAGAGTTACATTGAATAGGGTAGCACCAATGCATAGTAGGTGCTTAATGAACAACTGTGGAATTCACTGAGGAGTGGCAAAATATGGGCTCATTTTTATTGATGAGAGAACAAAGAAAAACACAGAACCCGTTTAAGACATGAAAGATGTTAGTGTCAGGATGAGCAATGTGTTCTTACCTACACCAAATGCGCAAAGCAGCTTTTTGGAGACAAAAACAAAAGGTTATTTTGAAGGTAATCAATTTTGTTTAATTTTAACACGGCTACATTTATGCCAAGTGATTAGTGTTTTCTCGTTAGCTTAGCAACAGTAATATGGCTAAAATATTTGGCAAATGCTGATTTTAGAACTCAGATGTTGTGCCAACCTTGCTAAATGATCTAGATGTAATTTTTAAACCACCCAACCACTTCACAATTGTTTAAATGAGCCATAATAGCTTTTCATCAAGAGAAAGATATTTTTCTTCATAGAAAGGCAGATATTTAAAGCATTGAAGATAATGTCAAATATTAGGAAAAGGGAACACATTTGAGGCATTTGAAAGGCAGAGGCGCTGGATATTAAAGAACAATCACCCCCAATCCACCCCCATAGTTTGCCCAAGGCCAAAAGTGCACAAGGTCTGGAGTGTGTTGCCCTCACGTACAATGTGGAAGATGCTCCACGCATTGCAGTGAAAATGAAGAGTTTGTACTGCTCATTCTGGAGTTCCTTTTTATTTTGACTTTGCCTTTTCATGTCAATTAGAGACTCTTTGCTAAAATGATTACATAATTTTCACAAAACTGTGTTATTGCAGACTGGAGGATATTAAGCCTCTTATATGTGACTAATGTGCTCACAAATTTCTGCCCAGAGCACAGTTTCTCAAGGGAGGGTCGTGCGCACCATCTTTTCACAGCGGAGCAGCGAGAGATGTAAACGCCCGAGAGAGACAGCAAAGCTTGTGGCTGAGAGACGGGGGATAAACTTCTCGTTCGAACATCTGACGCAGCGGCTGCAGAGAACGAAAGCCTCCTTTGCTTTGGAACTCACCTCGGCTCCTGTCTTGTGATAAGGTTACACTGAACGGGGCTGGCATCCTTCAAGGTTACTGTTCCAGAAAATATTTGCAAATAATTTGACGGGCTGTCATCCAGCAGGCTGCAGTGAATTCTTACAATTCAACATACTAATGTGGTTTTTCATGCCTTAAGCTATAAATAAGTTGGATATGCAAAAGTTTCTGTAATGTTTATTTAATAATAATATTTAAAAAATAAATCTTGATTATTCCTCACGCTCCAATGGAAATCTTCCACTCTGTCTGCTGTCTGTGACCCCAGGCGGTTCCTTCCTTCCTTTGTCTCATTCAATATCACTAAAGGAACACGCTTGTTTTTCTTTTCAGGCTTTTGGAAGCAGCACTCAGCCTATATGCTCCCATCCAAAGCCTCTGCGTGTTAAATGACTGAACTCAATTCAAATCGAAGCATCACAGTGGGAGGTTGAGTCTGTGGGTGCAGGGCCCTGGCAAGGGCAAGGGAAGGTGAGGGAGGCAGCCCTGGACTTGGGGGCCACATAGGCTGGCTGGAGCCCCAGGCTCAGAAAAGACTGACCGTATCACAATATCAGTGACCCTCGACTTTAGAAGCACACAGAAGGGAATTACTGATCGGTTTGCAGAGGAGGTGCTTTTGCAAAGATGTATACAAGGTTTCACCAGGTGTAGATGCAGAAGCGGGGTTGCGGGCAGAACACATGAAGATGGGAAGGTGTGTAAGGAGTGTATCTCCTAACGGCAGGACAAATTATACTGGCGATTTTTCTACTGATGATTTTCTGGAATGAGGTCATTTAAACCATGGAACAGCTGAGTGTACCGTTTGGCCCCAGGTGTGCCTTGCAGGACACCTCCAGGGACTTCTGGAAGCTGAGTTCAGCCCAGAGCCCCAGGGCCGCGTTCAGCAGGTGACAAGATCCCGGGACGAAGGGCAGCTGTCTGTGAGGGGTGCCCTTCTGGGGGCCCGGGCTACGCGCCTTCCCCCTGGGATTGCTGCCCCTGGTGCTAAGGAAGCCTCGTGTCTGACAGCGAAAGGACGCCAAGCGATGATCCTGGGTGACTGCCACGCACTGCCCAGGTGTGCCCCACGCTCTTACCAAGGTTAGAGTGGCAGATACCGAGGGCTGGCGAGGCAGCAGGTGGGGGACAACTCTGTGGCTTCATGACGTCCCCTGGGCTGTCCCAGGGTCGGTGCAGGTCCTGCCTTTGGGGAATGTGCGCTGAGGGCACCAGGGGAGACCAGGCCAGTGGCATCTACCTCCTCGTCAGGAGACGGGGCTTCTCAAGTTGCCGTGTCTATTTTTTCTAACAGCTTTACTGAGATACGATTCAAACACCGTACAGCTTGTCCACTTACAGTGGTAGATGATGTCAGTCGAGTGATTTTCGTACATTCGCACAGTTGTCCACGGACCGCCACAGTCAGCTTTAGAACATTTTCATTACCCACCAAAGAAACCCCGCACCCTTCACCCCTCTCCCCTCCCCGCAGTTCCTCCAGCACCCCAGCCCTCGGCAACCGCGGATCTGCCTCCTGTCTCTGTAGATTGGCCGATTTTGGACATTTCATGTAAATGGGATCAAACCATGTAAATTTATCGTCTTTTGTGACTGGCTTCTCTCACTCAGCCTCGTGCTTTCTAGGTCCATCTATGCACTTGCCAGACCACAGGCTCCCTGTGGGCAGGAGACGTGGCTTTCTTGCATTTTCTATTCTACCGTACCTACTAAGTGCCCGACGCACAGTAGGAACTATAACACGTGTACAATGAAACAACACACAAATTGTGGCAGCTGTGGAGCAGCCCTGGGCCTGGACTTGCCCCCTGAAGACTTGAGCTCCTTTCTAGCCCTGCTGAGCCACGTGGTGTCACATGACCCTGGACACTGACGATTTCTCAGTTGGGTTCTCATCTGTACCACTAGGAAGATGGCCCGTGGTTCACGAAGACTTAAATGACTCAGGGATCGTAGATGAGTTTTGTAAATCTTAATGTGTTGTCTAAATCTAGGGAAATATCGTTTACAGAGCAGTTAAACAATACAAAATGATTTCAGCCTCTGGGGCCCAGCAAATTTAGCAACAGTCAACTGCTTAGCAACACAGACAACAATTTTATTAAGAACTTTTTTTTGTCCTCCCCACCCTCAAATAAAATATGCAGGTAAAGGAAAGGTTAAATCGGGCTTGAAAATATTTTTGTTGCTTTTTGAGCATACACAATTTTTTTGGGAAAAAAATGTACTCATTATGGTTATATTCTTCTAAGTAGAAATATATCTACAACTTTGATTTCTTTTTACATTTTAAATAAGTAAACTGGTTTTTTTTTCTCAAGCAAAGTCATAATTGTATTTATTTTAAATTTATATCCTGCTTTAAAAAGGAATTTGAGGCAGCCAGGAAAATCATAAGCTATAAAATGAGCAAGCTCCATTTTATACTAATAAAATAAAAGTTAGGATCTCATCAGTGAAACAACTTCTCTTTGTGCTGTTCTGTGTGCAAATATTTGGGTTACTAAAGTGAATTTATGAAGCAATTACTTTTAATGCTATAAGAGGAAATTAAGTACTCATTGATTCTTGATTTATAAGCTAGAGCTAAAGATCATGAAAAAGCAAATATAACTTAATTAAATGTCCCTCGGCTTTGCTACTATTGAGGTCTTCACTCATAAAGTTAGTAAAACAAACCATTCCTAGAACATAAATGTATATTGGCTCTTCCAGTTGGGAAGGCAAATAATTTACTGGTTAAATATATTCAGCAAAGTTAACCCAAGTGAGAGATTTTCCCAATGTCCTCTGGGGCTTGAAGAGATAAAAGCTATTGTAGTTTTAAGAAAACCATTGTCCTGGGAATGATAGGTACTAACTTGCTGTAAAAAGGCGTAAACAAAAGGGTGTCTCTTTTTTCTTAAATTAGAAAATATATTTTAATATGCTCACAAAATAGACTATAGATCTGTGAAAGAAATAGAGTTTTATAGTCTATTCATTGGCTATACACTTGAGGTTATTCATTGCTGACAGTGAACACATTAACCTGGGATAATTTAATTGAATCTTCTAGTAATGTTGCTATTTTTCTACTCTGAAGTGTAAATGATTTTTAAAAATTGGGTTCTAAAATGTAACACTTCAAGTGATGTATACAGCAAATCAAGAAGCCAATGCGATCCCCCTTTGTGCTCCATGAGTTATTGATTAGAAAAGTGAGAGTAAAGAAAAGAAAAGTAAAAGAAAGAAAAAAACACAGCAGCAAAAGAATGCCAAATAGAAATAAGACCCACTGGACAAAGAGTGCTCACTGGAGGGAAACACTACTTACATCCCACTTTCCTGCCATCGTTTGTTCTCTGCCCATCACTGAATCAATGTTAGGTTTCCTATCTAGTTGAGTAATAAGGGGATTTATTCAAATAAATTGTATATAAGCATGAACATTAAGGGTTTCAAAGTTTCTCATGGAAAATAAAGGTTTTGAGAAATTCTCTTCTTTGTCATTGGGATAGAGTGGAATCTCATCTTCAATGGCACATCAAGCTGGTTTTAGGAGGGAAGTGGTGACAATGGTGAAAAAGAACTGACATTTTGTACTTTAGCCAGGAAGTATTAGGATAATGGTGATGACATATGGAACATGCTGACTTTAAGAAGATGAAACCACTCAGCAGGGCGTGAACATGAATGGTATTTTTAAAGAAGGATTGATGGGCTATCAGACTTTCTCTTGGACTGGCCTTGTGATTAGGCAAACATTTTTGCCTGGTTGTTGGTCAGGGTTAGAGGCATTCTGCAGTGAGGGAGACTATTTTCCTCTCTGTATATCCTGTGACTAAGCCCATGATTTTGGCCTCATTGGCAGTATGTTCTAATTATAGGTACTAACTGGCCTGAATTTGCCTACTAGGTGTGGCACTGTACTAAGAATATAAAAAAATCAAGGTGAAAAGATGTATTTGTTTGCTAGGGCTGCCATAACAAAGTACCACAGACTGGGTGGCTTAAACAGCAGAAATTTATTTTCTCATCATTCTGGAGGCTGGAAGTCTAAGATCACAGTGTCTACAGGGCTGGTTCCTTCCGAGGCCTCTCTCCTTGACTCGTAGGTGGCTGTCTTCTCCCTGTGTCTTTACATGGTCTCTGTGTGTGTGCCCTAATCACCTCTCTCGTAAGGAAGTACCCTTTTATAAAGATACCGGTCATACTGGATTAGGGTCCACCCTCATGGCCTCATTTTAACATATTCCCTCTCTAAAGTACAGCCACTCTCTTAGGTGATGGGGTTAGGACTTCAAAATATGAATTTTGGGGGACATAATTCAGCCCATAACAGAAGAGAAAACTGAAGTAGACACACACATTTGAGTCAGTAATAAAGAAACTAAATGGACAAGTCCTGTCTTCCTTACAATCTGTGTTTTGTTCAGTTCTGACAGTAGTGTGCTGGTAAACGTTGGCCAACTAGCGCTCTAAGAAACGAGGAACCTTATCTGTAGCATTTGGTGATTTCCAGGGCGTAAATAATATTGCCATCCTGGCCTATTTCACCCTCTGAGACGACTTCATTCAATGTGGAGTCGAGAAGAGATGTGCACAGTCAGCCCTCGTGAGCCGGTATGAGCCGGCTCCAGAACTCCCCTGATTTCAGTGATAAAGAACTAAAAAGTGAAGAGGAAGAAATTGAAACTCAATTTCGGTAATTTAAAAGGTATTCCTAAGAGGCTTGATAATGGGAGGAGGTTCAAAAATGTTGATTAAAATAAATTATCTATAATTTTGTCATTTTGCTCTAATTTTACTGTAAAAAGTTAAGAATTTTACAGAAGTGGGGAGAATGGAGACTTGGTGAAAGGAGATAATGATATAAAAAAAGTAAAAAGAGCTCCTGTTCCTGGTAATGTGGCAGACCAGGAACCCTGGAACACACACACACACACATACACACACACACACACACACACACACACACATCCCTTTTAAAAGTGTCAAAGAGCTAGTAAATTTGTAAGAAATATTCAGAGGCCAACTCTGAGAGAAAGCAGAAATTCAGACAAGAAATGGGGCACTGAAGTAGGCTGGTTTTCCCGATGGGAGCATTTGCTCAATAGGGTAACCTTGAACTTTGATTTTCATAGTTCCATAGGAACAGGAAACAAACTCAAGATCTGCCCAAGGATGGAGTCCAAAAGGAAAATCCCTGCTGATACTCTAAAGCGGTAGTTGTTTCTTAACTGGGGGCGATTTTACCTCCCGGGGACAACTGGCAATGGCTGGAGACATTTTTGATGGTCTTGACTGAAAAGGTGCTGTGGCATCTAGTGCGTAGAGATCAAGGATTCTGCTAAACATCCTACAATGCACAGGACGACCTCCCACGACAAAGAATGATTTGGTCCAAAATGTCAATAATGACGAGGTTGAGAAACTCTGCTCTAAAGGGTTACATTGTCAATATGAGTGAATTGTGAATTAAACCACTTTTCTCTCATTCCCCCAAATGCAAGCAAAATCATGTTCTTGCACCATGGTGCTGGGGGTGGTGTGCCTACGTGGGAACTCATAAACACCAGCTGCCCCCCATGCAGATTTGCAACTCAAATTCATTCTGAGGCTGATTTATCACAGGCTTATATAATATGAAGTGATTCCAGGCTGGTTGTCCTCCCAGGTGCTTGGCAGAAGCAAACCACTTCTATCCTCTCAAGGAAAATCCACCTTCAATGTAGACCTCAAATGACTCATACATACAAGTTCCAAGAAATATATACACATAATAAAAGACACAGGAAAACACCTTATCCAGAGTGAAAGCCAACAGAAAGTGAGCAGAGAATCAGATCCCCAAACACTTTAGCTGAAGTGACCAGATAGAGAATATAAGAATAGTTAATGTGCTGAAAGAAATAAAATTAACAGCTAAAATATGATTAAAGAATAAGAGATCACAGATAATAATTGAGCAGATTCAAAAAATAAATAAATAGAACTTTAAAATGAAAAATGGAATGATTAATATTAAAAACTTGATGGAAAACAGAGCTGATGAGAGTAAACTGAAAGGTAAATCTAAACAGTTTCCCACAGTAAAAAAGAATTAAGATCTGGATAAGAAGACAGAGTGAAGTGATATGGAGCATGGAGTGAGAAGGTCCAACATACATCTAACCTGAGTTTCATAAAGAGAAGAGCTAAGATGGAGCAGAGGCAATGTTTGGAGAGACAATGGCTTATCATTTCCCAGAACTCACAAAAGATGGGAATCCACAG
Organism: Avahi laniger; assembly: GCA_963575035.1. Taxonomy (NCBI): domain Eukaryota; kingdom Metazoa; phylum Chordata; class Mammalia; order Primates; family Indriidae; genus Avahi; species Avahi laniger. Next base: position 24,928 of record CAUYSK010020864.1, read on the forward strand.
ATTAAGTCCAGTGAATTCCAAACAAGAAGGATAAATAAAAGGTAATTCTGCATATAGACCCATCACAACGAAACTGAAGAACACCAGGAACAGAGACAATCTTAAAAAAAAATTCAGAGGAAAAGAAATTACCCTTTTGTCTTCAAAAGAATTATTAGACAGACCACTAACTTCTCAATAGGAACAGCAGAAGCCCACACAGGATGGGTTGTTATCATCATTATACTAAGTGAAAATAACTGTCAACCTAGAATAATGTGCTAACTAAAATATATTTCAAGAAAACCAAGATACTTTGTCAGCAGTAGACTTCTACCTGGAGGGAATTCTGAAAGAGGAGCTTCAGGCGGAAGGAACGTGACCCAAATGGAAGGAATCCATGAGATCCTTCCTTGAGACGCAGGAAGAACCATAGAGTGAGGAGAAGACATGTGACTAAACACCCATGCACTGTATAAAATAGCATTAACAAATCCCCAGGGGCAAAAAAAGACAAATAAGGACATGGGCAAAATTGCAGCAATATCTGGAGGAAGTGATCAGAATTAAAGTGTTCTAAGGTCTTGTATTGATTGGGAGGTTAAAAAAATAGGCCTTAGTTATACATTTGGGTAAATTAAGTGCATGTGTTAAAATCTCTAGGGGAACCATTAACATGATGGAAATGAGGTACGTAACTTCTAAACTAATACAGGGAAAAGGGAAGGGCCCATGCACAAACAGCTTCAAAACAAGCAAATCTAAAATATATATTGTTTAGGGATACAAACACATGATAAAACTATAAAGAAGAATAAGATAATGATAAATATAGGTATGGTGGTTACTTGGCAGGGGGTGGAAGGAATCAAACAATCAGGAAGAGATGCACAGGAGACTGACTTAAAGATAATTAAAGACTGTTTTTTACCCTGGGTGATGAGCACATGATGATTGAACTATTATTTACATCTTAAATGTAATCCAAAATCTTCGGTATCTATTCAATAGTTGATTACAAAAATACCAACAGATTATCAAAAGAAAAGGAAGAAAAGAAAAGCGAAAATCACTTTTCACTTCCTGGAACACTAATAACACTCTCAGGAGTTAGAGGGATTTGTGTAAATGTGTTAACTTCTCTTCTAAGCCCTTTGTGGGCGACCCATGCTTGTTAATCCTCTGGTCTTTGTGGGCAGCTAACTCAGCACGTTGCGTGTAGATGGTGGTCAGCACACGCTATTGCATTTAATTGAGCTCGCAGAAAAGAAGTTGTAACAATCACTAGGACTACTATACTTAGAAATTGAAGAGATATTATTCATTATTTATGAATAATTTAAATAAAGTTTTTCATGGCAAAACATAAAATAGTATCTTTCTCGTCCTTGGGGGGATATCTTGATTTGGGTTCTCCCAGAAGCAGATCCTGAGATAAGGATTCAAGGGGTAAACAGGTTTATTGGGAAGGCAATCTTAGGAAATCCTGGCAGTGGCGTGGGGAAGTGAGGCAGGGGAGGGAAGGAAGGCAAAGAAGCCTGAATGATTGGACCAATGGCTGCGGTGGGTCTTCCTGGGACCTCCAGCAGAAAGCCAGGAATGCCCCAGAATTAACCCAGCCTCGGGCTCCCCCATCACTGGGTGAAGCTGCTTCCCAGGATTTCCCTCTTTACAGCTTTTGACTTGTCCTGTGCATAGCCCAGCCCACGCCTGCCCAGAGACAAGCTTGCAGGCGGTGTTTGCAGCAAGCGTCCTTTGGCTTGCCGAGGTGAGAACTGGGTCGGTGGCGGGACATGAGCAGGACACCTACACCTCTGCCGCAGCCATACAGGCCTGCAGTCAGCCGTTTGGGCAGAAAGCTGAGAAATGTGAGCACAGGCAGGCGTGGCGGGATTTAACTTCGAGGACGTAAGTTAGAGAAAAGAAGCCCTCAGACGGTGAAGGGCTGGAAATACGCGGGCAGCCCCAGTAGGTAGAATGGTCTCGGCGGCAGGACGTGGACAGAGAACCTAGAGGTTCATGGACACACACATAGGACAGTGACACCTGTCACAGTAATTGGGGCTTGTCTGAATGTGGAGGTGGAGCTTTGTGGGGACAAGTGCTCTACGTGTGGCAAGGGTGAAAGGGTCAACGGTGAGCACGCAAGTTACCAGGAAGAGATGTTAAGTTCATGCAGGGCAGGAACTTAACTAAGAGAGAGTTTAGGCATATCATTCATAAGGGCCAATCAATGGATGTGGTTTCATTTCTAAGGGACACAAATAGATAAATACATTGAAACATACTATATAGGATGGGAAAAGATATAGCAAGAAGAATGAAAAAAACTTAAAAGGAAGCAGGCTCCAGTGTGAATATTCAATAAAGAAGATATCAAGGAAAAGGCACTGAACGAGGCAATTAGATTATGAAGGTAGTGAATGGGCATTTGCTGGTTGCTTTTCCAGAACTTATTCCCCCAATATTACCCTGATCCCCCCTCAAGGAATTTATCATTCGCCCACTATTAGCCATATGTCTTGGGGTGGGAATGACTTCCTTTCATCATTGCCCTGGGCCCCAAAAGAATATATATAGACACCCCAAAAAACAGAATAGAAAGAAGGAGAGAAACCAAGTTCTTGGTAACATCATTTGGGGCTGCTGGATCAAGCATGACCTAAAGCTTGTTTTGTTAGATACAAGAACCCGAACATTCCATTTACTGTTTAAACAAGTTTGAGCTGGGTTTTCTATCACTTGCAGTGTAAGAGTTTTTATGAACATAAAGGGTTACACAATTAAGATAAAATTGTCATGATCCTTATTGACTAAATAGTGTATATCATTGAAGTGTATAAAGAGAAATCTCCAGAAGTTCAGGAGAAAACAAATAGAAATAAAATTGTAATGTAAGACTCTAAAACTTTTCCTTAGAGATCAAATGGGAAACAAAAATGAGCATGAGGAAATCTGAATAATGTGATTAACAAGATAGACCAACAGATACATTAACTTTACACAGTAAAGTTATACTTACACAGTATACCAGTGGTATATGTACACATTTTTACAACTAAACCACAATAAAAATTTATGGCGTTCCCTAAAGAAGAAAAAATACCACAGTCTCTGCCAAATAATTAGTCTCGGACCTAATAACAAAAGTAGAAAAGAAACAAACTCCCCAAACCCTCCAAAGGAAACCAAAACCCTCCTCTGTAACCCATGTTTTGAATAAAAAAAGAAATAAAACTTGTAACTCTAGATAGGATATCTAGAAAATAGCTGCAATAAAAATATGACTTCAAAAACCTTTGAGATACAGCAAATGTTGGACTCTAAAGACATTTTCCATTAAACACTTTATTAAATAAAAAAGAGAAAAAAACACATGACTCCGAGTATCCAATTCAAGTAATAAAAAGGATCTACACTCTCTGCTCAATTTTGCTGTGAAATTAAAACTGCACTATTTAAAAAAAAAATTCGTAAATCAATGCAATGTATTAACTTCCCAGCTAGTTAATACATTGAACTAAGAGAGGAACTCCAAGAACTAAGAGAGGAAGCTCCAATATACAAAACTAGGATTCATATAGGAAAACTAAGCATAGATATTGATAAAATTGGAGGGATTCTAAGGTAGTTCTTTGTGTAATTTTATGCTAATCAACTCGAATGCAAGGATGAAATAAATGATTTTCAAGAAAAATACGCAAGACCATAAGCACCTACAAGATAGCTAGAAAAACATAAATAGGCTGATTACCAAGGAAAGGGCTGAGGAAGTTGAGAAGTCATCGCTGTCGAAAGTTCCAGACCCAGAGGGTTTCATGGACAACTCATTCAAGCTTTCAAGGAACAGATAATTTCTATGCTCCATTGCCCTTTCAGAGCACAGACAAATAAGGAAAGTCTCTAAAATCTTGTGAGAAAGCCAGAACTTGTAAAAGAAAGCATGTAACAAACCAACCGGTCTAACGACAGACAAAGAACAGGCCGATCTCACTCAATACTCATGTAAAAATCTGTATCCTCTATTAAAATACGTGCTATTACATGGATATTTAAGATATTTATATTTTACATCTATCCTATTTAATATGGGATATTAAAGGAATTATGACAAAGAGAAGTTCTTAGAAGAATAAAGATGATTTAATGTAAAGAGATTTATTAATACATTCTACATGTATTCTCAATGCCTTCCAAAAATTCAATTAATAAGTTTCAATATCTACTCTTTATTTTTAAAAAGCCCATGGTAAAATAGAAATAAGTGGATATTTCTTAGATACAATTTTATGTGTGTGTATGATATGTGTGTGTATGATACATGTGTGTATTATATCATGCAAACAATAGCCAATGTCCTGCTTAATGATAAAACACTCGAGGTAATGCCCAGTCCAGTCAATAAAAGACGAGAGTTATCATTACTATTATTACGACTTGATAGCTATCACCGAAGTCCCGTGCAACAAGGGTTAGCAATTTATACTCCCATCAACTGAAGATGAAAATGCCTGTTAACCTGCTTTCTTGCCTACACTGTCTTACCACTCTTTCAAATTTTTGCCAACTCGATATATTAATAGAAAAATAATATTCAGAATAGTTTTAATTATCATTTCTTAGCATTTGTGAACGAAATTTTTATGTGTTTAAAAGGCATTTATGCTTTTGTAAATAACCTGTACAAGTTCTGTGCCCATTTTTCCAGTTGTTTGATATTCCTTGTTTGATATTGTTGCATTCATAAATTGACAATATTAACCCTTTGATATATATCTTACAAAAATTTTTCTTAATTTATAGTTTGTCTTTGATTCTGTTCATGGTGTCCTTTGACAGGAAGAAATTTAAATATTTTTTATATAATAAAATCTTCAATCTTATCTTTCAATAGTTTTCTGGCCTTTGTGTTTATGCTGAGAAGGGCTCTATTCCAAGAGCATGAAACTATTCCCCACTGGCTTATACTAAGAGTTTTATAGTTATGGTTACGGTTTTGCATTGAACCCTTTGATACACCTGCAGTTTGTCACGGTGTAAGGACTGAAGAAGGGATACAAATGGCCATCGAGTTTCCCCAGGCCATCCGTTTACTGAGTAATTCATCTTCCCCCATTGATCTCCAGCCTCACCCTTCCTCGGGTCTGCGTGTGCGCGCTCTGTTCCGTTTTACTTGTCTGATTCTTGCCACGCCAGTGCAGGCTGTTTTAGCAACCAACATATTTGCCAGGCCAAGTGCTTTGCCTTTATTCTTCTATTTCAGGCTTTTTCTTATTCTTAGAAGTTAGTTCTTCCAGATAAGCTCTAGAATTATTTCGCCAAGTTCCAAAAAAGTTCTGTTGACATCTGATGGAGACTCCACTGAATTCTAGTTTGATTTAGAAAAAAATACTGAATATCTCCGCCTAAGAATAAAATATGTTTTTCTATTTTAAAAATCATTTTTATGATCCTTGGTGGAGTTTTATAATTTTAATTCATGTGCATCCTATGCATTTTTTACTTACTTTATTCTTAGGTGTGTTATATTTTTGGTACTACGGTGGATTTCCTATTATATTTCTTTAAATCATATTTGAACTGGTTATTGACTCTATGATAAAAGTTGTCTGTATATTAATTTATAATTGGTAACCTTAGTAAAGCATGTTATTCTTTATTAATTTTTAGTTGATGTGAGATTCACAGTCATATCTGAAAATAATTATTTTTGCTTCCCCATTTCCAGCATTTATACATGTTATTTCTTTCCCTCAGTTGATGGTAATGACTGACATTATGGAACTATGCTAAATAACAATAGGTTACATTTGCTGAGCACTCGCTGTGTGCCAGGGACTGCATTAAACTCTTCACATGGATTAACTCATTGGATTCTCAGAATAACCTAAGAAAGTTGACATTTCTATTCCCATTTCTTAGATATGTGTAGAAAGACAAGGTGCTGCACCTACATTGTCAGATCTAATAAGTGGTAGAGCCAGAATTTGAACCCACAAAGTCCCATTTTTTTTTTGCAGAGCCATGATTTAAGATCTACCTATTTGTCTCTGTTTGTCTTAATATTTGGCTTTTACAAGTTTGTTTATAATGTGCCTAGACGTGGTTTTCTTTATATTAATTCTGCTTGGAATTCACTGAATTTCCCAGATGTGTGGGTTGCTGTTTTATTTTGTTTTTATTAATATTATCAAATTCAGAAACATTTTAGCCAATATTTCTTCAAATGTATTTTGGATCATTTTATTTTTGGGGGAGGGACTCTAAATGCATATATGTTAGACTGTCTGATACTATCCTGCAGGTCATTGAGACACTGCTTATTTATTTTTAAAGCTTTTTCTCTCTGTGCATTGGTTTGGATGATTTCTGTTGACCTGTCTTCAAATTCACTAATTATTTATTCTGTTATATCCAATCAACTATTATCCCATTCAATGACTTAAATTCCAGCTATTGTGATTTTCAGTTCTAGAATTTCCGTTTGAGTCTTTCTTTTTACAGTTTCTATATCTCTTCTGAAATTTCCTGTATCTTCACCAATTATCTTGATCTTTTCCTATAGTCCTTTTAACATATTTATCATAGTTATTTTAAAATTCTTGTCCGCTAATCCCCACATCTAAGTTGTTGAGGGTCCATTTCTGTTGACTGATTACTCTCTTGACCATCCTGTTTCTTTGCTTGTTGGGTAATTTCTGATTGCATCCTGATACTGTGAATATGTTGACAAGTATATAGGATCCAGATTCTAGAGTGTTGCATTTATTTATAGCAGGCAGTTAAATTCTGACATGTCACCTTGAACTTTTGGATATTTAGTTTTGCATTTTCTTGGTAAGCTCTATTTCAATATTTCCTTAATCCTAGTGCGAATTTTTCTTGAGACATGGTTTTTACTCCTAAACCATGGCCCTTCTGAGATTACAATGAATAGCCCAAGGTGCTTCTCAAATCCATTTATCTCAGTGACATTTAAACTCTGATTGTGGTCTCCCCCATGTTCTGCTCAGCTCTTTCAGTCTTCCAGATACTGTTTGCTCACTGGGGTCTTTGGGGTCTCACCTGCACACGCACTGTTCAGACGTTAGCTAAGGATTTGAGGTAAATTTATACGCAGATTTAGGGGTTTCCCTTTATGTGGCTCTCTCTTTTCAAGGATTCACTCCTCAATTTCTACCATCTTGGTTGTCTCAAACTGTTTTCTTACTTCTCAGTTCAGTAACCCCGAATGTTTCTGCTTGAATTCTGGTTGTTCAAGGGAAAATCCATGTCAATGTGGAGCCTGCTTGTTCGTGGCTGTTGTCCAGGCCTTTAAAGCTTTTTAAAAACTATTTTGTTTGGACTTTTTAATTTTTTCTGAGGGAGGATTAGTCTGATACCCATTACTTGATCAACATAAGGTACTCTACAATTGTTAAAACTGCACGCTCCTCACATGTGCACACAACCCTGAGACCATGCTGTAAACTAGCGGTTTTCAAAAGTTTGACATTAAATCAAGAGACATACATATCACACACCTGAGACCACTCATTATCCAATAATAGAGATAACATAATTTTATAAAAAATAACAGTATTTTCTAAAAAACAGTATTTTCTAAAAAATCATAGTAAATAGAATAACATTGCTTTACATTTAAGTAAATCTTCTTAAAATTTGACTCAATCTAAGGTATATTAATTCTTATCTACTTCTGCATTCAATATATTGTAATACCACATATCATGCAGCTTTTGAAAATTCTACTATACACTTATAAAAGAATGACAGTGGAAAAGAAAATAATGTCTTTGCATTATTATAAAATTCTCTGGACTTCTAGGGTTCCCCGCAAGCACACTTTGAGAACAACTACTCAAAGCCACAGTTACCAATATTGTTCACATGGGCTATAAAACATAGTTTAAAAAAGAATTCTAGTATTTATTTATCGAATGCCAACTTTGTGTCTGCTTTGTGGTAGACTCTCTACTTAAATTTTCAGAACAATCCTTCATAGTAGGCATAATTACCTCCTGCCCAGCTCCACTCCCCATCCCTACCTTCCCGTTTCTCCACATTTTAGGGGAGTTGTGTGAACTGAGACATGTCTCCAAGTCACACTCTAGTAGATAATGGCAGATAATTGGGTTGAATTCAAACTCAAGTCTATCTAAGTTCGAAGCTCGAACTCTTTCCATCATCCCTGTCTCTCAAGATGTTTCCCCTCATTAGAAATGCTGTACGAAGGGGAATGGAGCGGCACCCATTTCTTTGATCTCCTCCCTGCAACATGCTATCATGGTTCTTTGTGTGGCCAGGAGCTAAACTGACCGAATTCCTTCCCTGGCCACTGTCTGTGCAGGACACTCAAAGCTCCTGCATGGGTTTCACTGCCATTAATTCTGATGAAAAGTTCAGAACATGCTTTCAGCATATTGCATCACACATTTTGGCATAAGGGCAGTTATTCTATAATAAATGAAAGGATCACAGCCTCTCATGAAGAACAGGCAGCAATGGTAGATCAATTCCTTAAAAAGATTTTCTCTTTATTACTGTCAAGGGGTTAGATCTAGGATAGTGTAGCATACAGATAATAAAGGTGAAATACAGGATACTTTGCAGATAACTACTACCCACTTTCTTTTTCCTGACAGTTATGGAGGGAAAGGAAAACCACAGATGTCTGATAAGACCCAGAGACATCCTTTCATTATGTGTCTTAAGAGATAGGAACAAGTCAGGAAAAAATTAGGAGGATAAAGAAAAAACCAAACACTCCAGTGTTATATGGGTGGTTTCTGATTACTGCACATCTGTGGACAATATTTGAGATTTATTTCTTTTCTCTGGGGATTCCTTGCTGGGCTAAAGTTGATGTCTAGAGCTATATATAGCTTCTGTGAAAGGATCCCTTGGCAAATTAAATTCCACAGTTTTGTCTTCATTCATAATGCATACTTTATACATCTCTGCAAATAACCATTGGAATTTAAACTAGAAAGTGACAAAATAGACCGGGCTTGAGGTCTGAACAAAATTGGAACATTTGACTGCTCTGAAATCATCCCCAATCACTTTCCTTTTGATATTGGACTCATCTTTTCCTGTTGAAATGATTCTTTTTCTTTGATAATATTTTAGGATTATCAACAGTGAAGAATGAAAACAAAGATGCTATAGCACAATTTCTCAAGATAAGTCTCTATGCTGACATCTATGTGAAAATAGGAAGACAATAAAAATTATTGTCTAGAATAGAAGACTATAGAAAGTAAAAGAGGAAGGAAAAAGGAAAAAAAAACTAACTACTTTCCACTCCCTCCTCACACTGTCCTAGCCTTGAGAACACAGTAAAAATCCTTTATCAGTGACCACAGTAATTGTTGGCATAGATTCAACTTTTCAACACAATTATTTCAAGGTCTAACCTTAAAGTTCCTGTAAATACAATTCTGGGTCTCAAAGTTCTCCCAAGACCTTCATCCCCATTAAGCAGGAAGAACTAAGACGCTTCAGTGTTGAGATCACTCACTCCGAACTGTGTCATGCCGAAATGCGGAAGCTAGGATTCAAGCTGCTCATCGCTGATGAGCTGACCAACTCCTCGGTCAGTCTGGAGATTTGCAAATTGTCAGGATTCACTTTTAAGTTCCGGGATAACCTTTTTTTTCTATGTTTGTTTATAAATGATCAGTATACGGCTTGAAAGAAAGAGAAGTAGGATACAGATTACAAAGAAATCACGAAACAGAGGACATGAAAATATTTTAAAAATGTAAACATAATAAACAGAGAAAAAAGGAAAACAATTATCCATAATCTCACCATCTTAATATTACCATTTGCAGCAATTTAATTTTCCCTTTCTGATCTTTTTTTCTTTGACTTTCTTTGCTTTTTAGAAAAATGGTCATATGCATTTTGTGATATTATTTATATCTTTGTTTTTTTAAAATTTAATAACATATAAGCATTCACAAAGTTTCTATGAAATCTTAACAATCCCTTTAGTGGATATACCACATCGATCATTCCTGCGTGACTGTAAATGCAGTTGTGTCTCCATTTGGGTACGTGAATGTCTCCGGACTCTCTTCATGAATACTGCTTTCCTGTTTTCTTTTATCCCAACCTCACCGTTATTCCCCTTCCTGACACAAGGAACAATCCTAAAGCTTTTATAGTAATGGGTTTGTTTTTGTTTGTGTGTGTTCCTGAAAAATGTGCATTCTCGTTTTGTGTGCATGCATTTTTATTTTGCATAAATGGTATTTGCTTATATATCTTATTCTGTTTCTTATTTTCTTCACTGAGCACCAAGGTTAAGATCCATCCACATAGCTAAAGGGAGACCTATGTCGTTGCAGCTAACTGCGTAAACATTCCACAACCTGCCATGTGAACTATGCACTTTCCCAGCGCTGAGATCCCCTTCCTGACGCTCCCTCCAACTACTCACTGCCACTAATAACCACATCCTTGTGTCTGTCCCTTTCCGGAGCATACTTGTACACGTCTCTTTTTGGATCTGTCTGGGAATTTCTTGGGGATTTATATCCAGGGTGACATTGTGGGATCATAGAGCTCATATATTCTGATTTTGACTAAGAACAGCCAAATTTTTCCCAGAATGGCTGTGACTTTTTACATTCTCACCAGTGGTGCATAAAAATCGTGCATCTCCACATCCCTTCCAATGCTTGGAGTCAGCCCACTTTCTAATTTTCGCCTGTCAGACGTAAAGTGATAGCTATCTCATTCCTGGTTTAATTGTCAGTCTCTGATTACTAATAAATTTGAGTGTCTTTTTATTTTCCTGTTAGCCTTTTGGGGTTCCTCTCCTGTAAATTGCCTGGTAATAGCTTTCTCCCATTTTTCTAATGGGTCTGTCTTTTTCTTTGGATTTTTCAGGACTTCCTTGAATATTCCAGATATCTCTTGCTGCTTTTAGATACTGCAAATAACTTCTCCTATTCTACGATCTTTCTTTCATCTTTGTCCATAGCGTCGTTCGTGGACCAGAAATTCTCACTTTTGATATAATTAAATTTATCCATTTTATGCTTTATGATTTGTGCTATTGAAATTTCTTTTAGAAATGCTGTTTCCTTCTCAGAGGTCATAAATACACTGTCCGATGCTTTATCGTATTGACTTTATAATTTCATATTTCACAATTTGGCTTTAATTTATGTGGAGTTTACTTTTGAATATGGTGATAGGTAGGAATCTGACTTTGTTTTCCTTACAACATACGTCTGGCTTAGTGTGTCTTTGAGATTCTTTCACTTATTGCATAAATCAGTAGTTAGTTCCCTTTTAGTACCAGAAAGTATTCCATTGTATAATTAAAACCATGGTTTATTTATTGATTCACCTGTTGATGGGCACTTACTTTTTTCCCCAGATCATTATAAATAAGTCTGCTAAGAACATTTTTGCATAAATCTTTTTGTAGATACATGTTTCCTTCCTTCCTTCCTTCTTTCCATCCTTCCTCGCTCCTTCCCTCCCTCCCTCCTTTCTTTCTTTCTTTCTTTCTTTTTCTTTCTTTCTTTCTTTCTTTCTTTCTTTCTTTCTTTCTTTCTTTCTTTCTTTCTTTCTCTTTCTTTCTTTCTTTCTTAGTAAATCTCAAGGAACAAAATTACTGAGTCATAAAGCAGACATATATTGAATTTATAAGAAACTACCGATGTGTTTTCCAGAGCATTTACACCGTATTACCCTCCCAGCTCCAACAGAGGAGAGTTCCAGTTGCTCCATATCCTTGTCAACATTTGGTGTTGTCAGTCTTTTCAATTTCAGCCAAACTGATGGGTGTGAGTAGTTTCGTGTTGTGGTTTTAATCTGTATTTCCCTCATAACTAATGATGTTAAACATTTTTTTATGTGCTTATTGACCATTCATATACATTCTTTTGTAAAATATCTTTTTATGCCCTTTGTCTCTTTTTAAAATTCTGTTGATTATTTAATATTGGCTTGTAGGAATTAGTTGTACATTCTAGATTCAAGTCCTTTGCCAGATATTTGTATTGAGATTATTTTCTCCTAGTCTGTGGCTTGCCCTTTCTTTTTCTTGATGGTATCTTTTCATGAACAAAATTTAAAATTTTGATGAAGTGCAATTTATCAACTTTTCTCTGTCATGGTTAGAGCTTTTTGGGAAGCTATTCACCTGCATTTTTTTAAAATTAATTTTTGTATATGGTGAATGATAGGAGTGTGGTACATTTTTGTTTTCATATAGTTACCCAGCTGTGCCAGCACCATTTGTTGGAGAGACTTTCCTTTTCTCATTGAATTGCTTTGCTGCCTTGCCAAAATCCTAGTAACCATAAAGGTATGTGTCTTTGGACTCACTCCTCTGTTTCATTCATCTATTTGTCTGTCCTTACGCTAAAACCATACTACTTTGTTTGCTAAAACCTTTTACTAAGCCTTAAAGTAAGGAGTATATGTCTTCCAACCTTGCTTTGGCTACTCTTGGTTCTGTTCACTTCCATATAAATTTAAGAAATCAACTTGACAACTTATACACACATATATGCATGTATGTATGCACACATACATGTCAGCTAAGAGTTTGAATGTGATTCAGTCAAATCTGTAGATTAAGAGCCTTAACAATCTCAAGTCTTCTAATCCATGAACATATTTGTCCATTTAAGTAGGTATTATCAAGTTTCTCTCAGTAATATTTTATAGATTTTAGCATATAAGTCTTGCTCATAATTTGTCATAGTTGTCATTAAGAATTTCATGTTTTTTGGTGCAATTTTAAGAGGTATTTAAAGTGTTTTACTTTACAATTATTCATTGTTGGCCTGGAGAAATAAATTCAATTTTAAAAATCTTGACTGTGTATCTTGCAAACTTGCTAAATTTGCTTATTAATTTTATAGTTTTTGGGGAAAGTTTCCTATATAGATGATCATGTTGCTTGTGCATAAAGACAGCTTCTCTTTCCTTTCTGATCTATATGCCTGTTATGATAATAATTATTATTATTACTTTATTTCACTGGCTAAGACATTCAGTATAATGCTGAATAGAAATGGTGAGAGCAGACAATGTTTAGTATTTCATCATTAAGTGTGAAATTAGCTGTAGGTTTTTTGTAGATGTCCTTTGTCAGATTGAGAAATTTCCCTTTAATTCATAGTTTGCTAAGAAATTCCTCTCTTCTAGCTATTTGAAAATATAAACCATTGTTATTAATAGTCATCCTGCAGTGCTATGGAACACTCAAACTTATTCCTCCTATCTAGATGTAATTTTGTAAAAATTATGAAATGCTTCACAAATTTGCACTCTATTTGTTACCTTTGAACCTACCAATGCCTTTATAGCTTTTATATTTACAGTGAAGCTCTTATAAAGAGCAAATAGCTCAGTCTTGCTGGGTTTTTTAGTCCAGAGGAATTAGGCCAAGCAGAGTCAACTCAGAGTACAGAATGCATTACCCCAAGATGGGTTCGGGAAACTAGTAGGAAAGTGGGAATTGTTTTAGTAACTGAGAAGGTGTCTTGTTAATTTGCAATGAGAACATCTTAATCCAACTATCCAGATGGTCTGAATTTACTAAACTATTTCTTAACCTCTAGTATCATGTTTACTTGACAGTCCTGATCCAAGAACACCTTACAGGGTAGAAGTCACTTAATTTCAGACTCTTGGGGTAAAAACAAGCAAAAAAATAAAATCAGAAATATTTGATTGTTTCTCTTTACAACCCTGCTAGTCACTGAAGATGTGCTCACTGGATAATTAAGTACTCTGGTGATAATCAGGGCTTAAGATGCTGAAACAGAAAGACAAGATTTCATTATTTTCCAATAACTTGTAGTCTTTAGGCTGTGGGGCTCCTAAGATCAATATTTTTATTTCTGTGAGGGCAGCATACATTCATTTTGTTACACCTCTAGCATTTCCAAAGAGGCCATTGTTTCACACAAATAGAGTCCTGCGCACTCTATTATAATGAATTCTCCTCTGAGAGGCATAAAGTTCTCAGAAAATTGCAAACTACTGTTTTATCCTGCATGATTTCCAGCACTTCCAGTGAATATTTTTTTTAAGAAAAAAAAAACCCAGCTTGACAACAGTTGTTTTTATCACCTCTGCCATAAAATAGTAAAGATCTGACGGCTCTTCAGGTAATCAATTTCTGTGAACTACTAATTATAAGACCAAGTAAGTCTCCCAAGCCTCAGGAACTCAACAGTTGTGTGTAAACTATAATTTGCATTAAAAATAGTCATCTCGTGATATAAGTCCTGAGATCATACAACTGCTAACTTTTATACAAGAGATATGGTTGGTTAAGCATACAATGTGTGTGCTGCCCTATAAAGTACCTAATAGTACAACTAAGGTTAATCATAGAATTCTTATATACCAAAATTTTAAATTTCATTTCAGAATTTAGTTTCTAAGTTCTCAACCTAATGTGGAAATATGGTTTTTAAAATTCACAATTGTAGGCCGGGCGCGGTGGCTCACGCCTGTAATCCTAGCACTCTGGGAGGCCAAGGTGAGCGGATCCTTTGAGCTCAGGAGTTCAAGACCAGCCTGAGCAAGAGCGAGACCCTGTCTCTACTAAAAATAGAAGGAAATTGGCCAAACAACTAAAAATAGAAAAAATTAGCCGGGCATGGTGGCGCATGTCTGTAGTCCCAGCTACCTGGGAGGCTGAGGCAGGAGGATGGCTTGAGCCCAGGAGTTTGAGGTTGCTGTGAGCTAGGCTGATGCCACGGCACTCCAGCCCAGACAACAGAGTGAGACTCTGTCTCAAAAAAAAAAAAAATTCACAGTTGTAACATAGTGCAGACGGACCTTTTTGAAGGAGATTGCTAAATGATTAGAAGAACACTAATGTTAAATGTGGGCTTTAAGAAACATATTGGATCACAAATTAAAGTATTGTTTACAAAGCTTTCCCTGAATTGTGCTACAGTTTTCTAAATGAAAAAGGTTCTCTGCCACACTGCATTTGAGATCTGAAGGAGGAAGATTTTGTTGTTGTCTTTCAACTATATATTTGCATGCCTCTGATTTTTATTCACTCTGCTGTCGAATTTGAACATGAAAAGGTCATATCAATGTGCCACTTGCTAGAACAATGGCCGAAGTCCCTCTTGGTAGCTGAAAATCTAGATCATGAATCTTGATGGAGAAAGATGTCATTCCATAAATATGTAAGATGTCCTTAAACCGAGAGATCTATCATTTTGGCCTTATTTGTCACATACGGAGGAGCAGGGCCATTCTCCTGGGACCCTGGGGCTCCCGGCTGAAGTCACCTTCCGCAAAGAAGACTTTCACAGGAATCCGGCCTGAGGGATGTTTATTTCCTGGTTATGTTGCCAAAAGAACGTGCAGTAAAAGTGAAAGACAAAGAGGCATTATTTAAAATGTCGAAGGGAAGAATCCCAGCAATCAATACCGCCTACAACCCTAATCTCTTCGATGGGTTATGCCAAGAAATGCGAGTAGAAGATCGATTTTGATATGTTTTTCGTTTAGGAGCGAACCATACTTTAATTCTACTCTGTGGAATTTCATCTCTTGCTATTAGCTAGGAATACAAATCAGAGGTCAGAGCTGAAAACTTGGGCTTAGAATAATTTCTTCATTCATCCAGTGTAATGCCTGCCTCCCAAGCATTTAAGCGTTTTGAGATAACATGTACGAAATGTGCAGCATAAAATTTTAAAGCTCGCCTTCTATGAAAATGATTACACATAATACCAAATAACTACAATTTATGGTTCTCTAGGAAAACAGGAGAAATCAAATTATTCATGAAGTCAGATTTAACATGGTTATCAATGAGCCGTAGGGGACTAACGCACAGGTAAAAATGCTACCCGTCAACACCAAGTAGATACTGTGACCTTAAGATTCTTTAAATGCTGTGCACCTCCGGTAATTGAGCCTTCTACACTCTACAGTCAAAAGGCCGTGAGAGTACACAGGGCCCATAACTTGGTTATATTTAAGGAAATGATACTCTTGGCCACCACTTGCATTTGCGAATGTGTAGGGGAATATTTATCAGGGAGGCGAAATTAGGGTGGAAGGAATCTCCTGAAAAATTAAGTTGCAGAGGGAAAAAAACACGTTGAAAAATTAAAAAAAAAAACAAAGACAGAGGAGTCATCTATATTTTGAAGAAAGATTGTATCGATTTTGCTTTTCATTAATAAATGTTGGATATAACAGTTGGAATTTAGACAAACTTTCAACAACTTTTTTTTGTCTGTTAATTTCATAGTCTTCCAATTTTAGAGCAGGTGTGGTGGGGAGAGGCACTGACATTCTACAGTCTGTGTTCCTCCCAGGCAGGGGTTTCTTCTAGAACATCCCTGACAAGTGGTTATCCAGATTGCACAGAACCTTCCATGTGGCCCACACTCCTCTCCCTTGGGAGGCAGCCTGTGCCACGACTTTGTTCAGCAAGTCTTCCTCATTTTGAATCTCCCTTCCTGTGATGTGCATTCCTCAATGCTAACCACATCCTCTATAATGACAGAGGACAGGCTTTCATGGGACCACCCTTCGAACCTGGGGAAGCAGTTCCGGACCCTTCGGAACTAGAGAGTTATTTCTTACCCTTCCTCTTAGAAAACACAGTAACATGAGCAAAAATGCCTCCCAACTTTGCTTGGGCCATTGTTCCCTTGGAAAATCAGATGCAAGCCAGGGACTTGTTCTCTTCCAGAAGAAAATGCACGTTATGCGCATGCCCTTAACAATGGAGGATAATCTCAGGGGTGCAGGGCAGTAGGCTGAGAACCACTGGGTCTCCTGGGGGCATCAGAGGCGGCTGAGGAACACTGGGCTGGCAGAGGTAGGAGGGGAGTGGTCGGCTGGGAAAGCCTTCAGTGCAGTAAGGAATGGGGGCGTGGGGGGAAGAGGGACATTTGTTTTTGTTTTGATTTTTTCAGTGAAGGGCTTGACACCATGGTGTTTTGTTTGAAAAACTGAATGCCAACAAATTCTGGTTAACTAGGGGCTGCAGATTTGTTGAGGATTTTATTTTGCGGTCATGGGCACTTTGGTGCCTATTTTCCCCTGAAGTGGCAGCAGAGCGAGCGTCACACACTGACCTGGCGGGAGACCCTGTGACTGGGCTCTCTCCCTTCTTCTGCGCACCCCAGGCTCCCCCTGTCCGGCACCCTGGGGAGAGCTGTCGATCTCTCCTCGACACAGCGTCTTACGCTTTAGAAGTAACCGTCATGGCAACCAGGGAAGGAGCAATTTTATTCTCACTTTACCTAAACGAGGAAACCAAGACTCTGGGCAGATAAGTGGCTTGCCCAGGGTCACAGGGACGGGTGTGTATGTGTCCCAGCTGGCCGACTCCTGCCACCCCACTCAGCCACCCTCAGTCTACACGGAGAACCGTAATGTCCCTGGGACAGGTCGAGCAATGTCTCGACTCCGGCCTTCCCAAACCTCCCTTGTCTCAGGCGGCGTCTTTGCCCTGCAGGTGGGGTTTGAAGCCCCAGGAGCGAATCCTTTACTGGGAACCAGGGGTGACCAGAGGACAGGAAGGGCCTCTGTGAGGGGAAGTGATCACAAAAGGAGCTGACCCCGTCCCCAGGGGGAGGCGTTTGCTTGACTCAGCTTTGGGGAGAGCAAGTTGCCTTCCCTGAGAGTTTGTTCAGGTTCTAAGAATCTAAACTCCTGGCACGGGTGGTCTGGCCCCCGACACTGAAGAAATGGATTTCTTAAGAAACCACGTCTTGCCCAGGCCCCACCCGAGAACGCCGAGGACGCCCGCCCACTGCAGAGAGCGCCGCGGAGAAGAGCCCACACCGGGGAAGCCCGAGGCTGGCGCCCGCTGTGCGCGGCTCCTCTCTGCTCTGGGTGTCTGACGGGGTGTCCGCTCTACCCCAGGGGGCCTGCTCCACATGTGCGCCCGCACTTTCCTTTATGACCTGAGGACGCTTGGAGACACTTTCCTCTTCCTGTTCGGAGCGTCAGCCCTCAAGTTTATTCACAGCAAGCGGGGAGCTGGCCGCCAAGCCTTGCCCGCTGGCGAGGGGTCCCCTCCCTACCGGAGACAGAAGGCCACGTCCAACAGAGGCCTTTTATGCTGCCCAGACATTGACCGTGAAATGCCCCTGTGCACTTCCTTCTGGTCTCCAGACAGCTCGAGGCCACACAATCGGGGCCACAGGGCTGAACATGACGAATGGGTTGGAGAAACAGAAACAACCAGGCCCGTTGGAGAGACTCTGAGGGGACACCTCGTGTTGCCTTTTATGGGCTGGTCCTGGCCTCACCCCACACGCAGCGCACTTAGGACATTGCGGTGGGGCCACCAGCCGGAAAATGGGGCAAATTGTCTTCGCAAAATTTGTCTCAGAGCATTTGAGGAAAATCAATGAAAGACTAATACTTGAACATGCAGCTGTTCACTTTTTTTGAGCGATTTATTGGTAGGAGCCCACTGAAGGGCTGGCCTGTAGGGTAGAGGTGGGTCCTAGGTGGGCCTGGGGCAGGATTCTGCTCGCCCTCAGCACGTGGCCTCGTGCATGTGGCACAGGAGGTGAGCGCTGCCACCGTCTGCCGTGCTCCCGCTCACTCCTCTCCTGCAGATGTCAGCTGAGGCTGGGACTCAGGACCAGTTCTGGGTGCAGGGCTCAGACTAGTGCCTACACATGGCAAAGCCAGCTCTTCTGACTGGCCACGCCTGGCAGTGCCTGGCACACCGCCCGGTCTCCGCATAGACGGGACTATTCCCCCCAACTCCTGGGGCTCCGTGATGACCGGAGAGGTGGCTGAGTGTGACGTGTGAAACTACTGAGATGACTTTAGGTGGCACAGAGATGGGCCATAGCTACCGATGACTTACACGGGGCAAAGTTATTTCCTTTCCAATCCTCTTCAAATCATTCTGACTTTAGCCAGAACCAAAGTCCCAGTTGGGTCTTAGCCTTTGACACCTTTGTAATGCCAACCTCAGCTCAGAGCCTTTGGCAGATGACAACATCATTCTAGCTGTTAATAAAACATTGTTTTGTGTCTGTTGTATTTGTTTTTATAGCTATTTTTTTCCTATTTGTGTCAAGTGATATTTATCTTCCATTTACTCGGCGACGTGGAACTTTAAAATCAATGCATTGTTTTATGCAAGGTACTCAGTCAAAAGAAAAATATTAATTAATTGATTGGACAGGTGCTGCACGAAATTCTCAAAGGTTTGCAAAACAACGGTGCAAGACCAACGGTGCAGACTTGGCTTTGAACCCTGGCTCTGCCATTTCCTAATCATGTAGTCTTGTGCAGGCCACTTAATTATTGTTAATTACATGAGCTATGCAGGAGTTCTCTTTGACCTGGGAGATAATAGTCAATGATTATGTATTGTTACTGTTGTAGAACCTTTGTGCTAGAAAATACCGCATCTCAGTCATGCTTGTGGTTTCCTTTGTTGCCATGACCACCATGGGAAGACGAGGGTGCAGAGAGCCGCCAGCACCCAGGCCCTGGGGGATCGTGCCTGGCGAGGAGTTTTGGACGGAGATCCCGGCGCTAAGTCCAGGGCAGGAACTTCTGAGCTATCATCACACCATTGGCTTCCTGATGGTGTCACAAAGACAGTTGGTTGTCTGTCAGCTGGGCCAGGGGCACAAGCTCCTGGTCTCCCACCCCTACAGAAAGGCAGAGTTTCTGACAGCAGAGGATCCGCACAGGGGTCTCAGGGAACCCAAGAGCTGGAGGCCCAGCCCTCTGTTGCAGATGCCAGCCACGGCGGGAGCATGCCCTGAGCCCCTTTCAGGACGTCACCTTCCCTCCCTCCTTGGAGAATCTTTTGCTACAGGAATTACACAGAGGAGGGGAACTGCTTCTCCCAGGCTCACACCCACGGCCGGGGACAGCCATGTCTAAGGACTGGTCCTCGGGGAACCAAGGCCCAGCACCCTCATGCCAACTCGGGACACGCCTGCAGGGCCGTCTGTGGTGACGGCAGCTCTGCAGGTGACGTCCTCCCGCCCAGTCCTATTTCTTCATCCCACGGGCGTGTGCCTGGGAGCTCTCCCCCATGACTTCTTGCATTCAAATCTCCCCCTCAGAGTCTGTTTCTGCAGAAAGCAACCTGTGACAAGAGGGGCCAGACTTGCTCAAGGCTACTCCTATGCTGCTGGTAGAATGGGCCCCTGGGCCTGGCCCCTTTGACAGCATCTTGTAGCCCTATGCTGCGTCTTAGGATGAAAAGCAGCGTGCTTTTCAGAGTCACCACTGTTAACCTTGTGTGTGTTCAAATTCCAGGGTACCCCAGTAATATTTCATAGCTCATGGCAAAGGAGGAAAATAACCAAAGAAAATACAAACACTTCGGGGAAAAAAAATCATACTTTCAAAGTGCAATCTCATGATTTCCTTATTTTAACATTTACTGTGGGCCAGGCGCTGCTCTAGGCATAAAAGACAGAACAGTAAACAAAATGGACAAAACGCCAACCTCTCGAGGCTTGTCTTCTAATGCAAATAGTAAACAAGGTAGAGAAGTTACCTACGTAGGGAGGCAGGGAACGATGCGTGTGTGGGGGAGAGCAGTTATAGGCAGGAGTTGAGGCTGTGACATTTGAATAGACTCAAGGAGGGAGTAATGGGGCGACGGTTCGGCAGAGAGGACGGTCCCTTCTTGCCTGGCCTCTCTGTAGCGTCACAGTGGGTGTCTACTTATTTCCTGCCAATGGAAGCCATTGGTCTTTAATTGAAGAAACCTTCGTCAGCTCCTGTGATTGTCACTACCGCTAAACCAATGAACAGGACATGGTCTGGGCTCTAAAGCTAAAGGACTCATGGGATATGCAGAAAACAGACAAGCAAGTCACCAAAATAATGACACACTGCAGAAGTGCCAGGGAGGATGGAGGCAGGGGCGGGGAGAGAATACCAGGGACGCTGTAACTTCTGAGAGAGTGGTCACGGAAGGCCCCTCTGAGGATGGGGCATTTAAACTCAGGAACAATGGCTAACACAGTGCATCTGTCAGGGGCTGGGGGCGTGAAGCAAGGGAGGGGAAAGTATTACAGACAGAAGGAACAGTAAGTGCAAAGGCCCTGAGGTTGGAAGGAGGTCCCTGGAATCTAAACTAGAAGGCTTATTGTGGCTGGAGTGAGGAACACAGCACACACTAGACTCCTGGGTCCAAGGCAAAGACCACCTCTCTTGGCTATAAGAAATATATACTTCATTCCTTGAATTGAAAGGACTGATACAGTGGGTGACCTGACAGCCCCCATCTAGGGGCCATGACTGACACTAATTTTGGGCCATGTCTCGGGGCCACGACTGATACTACTTTTCTCAATTATCCGACCATTGCTTTGGTTTGTTTTTTAAAACAGCTTTATTGAAGTATAATTGCCATAAGCTACACACATTAAAAGCATATAATTTGATGATTTGGGGCATGTGTGCACACCCGTGAAACTCTCAACCACAGTCAAGATGGTGAACAGAATCGTCTCCCCCGAAAGTTTTCTCGTGTCTCTCTGTAATCCCTTCCTCGCTGCCGTCGCCGTTCCAGGCAGATCTGCTTTCCGCCACGGTACGTGAGTGCACATCTCACAGGATTCTGCGCAGACAGACGCACACAGCGTGTGCTCCCTTTCTGGCCCGCTTCTTGCACTCAGCGGAGTTATTCTGAGATTCATCTGTGTGGTTGTGTGTATTGAGGGTTCCCTCCATCATATGCTGAGTAGCAGGTCGTCCGTGCACGGATATGCTGCCGTTGATGTCACCTGTTGATGGACACTTCTGTTTTTCCCCTAGCTTTTGGCTAGTGCAAGCAAAGCTGCTGTGAACATTTGTGTACAGTCTTTGTGTGAACGTATGCTTTCATTTCTTATGAGTAAATACTATAAATGTAATGACTGGGTCATACACCAAGTCTATGTTTAACTTTTTAAGAAACTGCCAAAATGTTTTCAGAGGTAGTTGTATCATTTTATGTTTCTACTAATAGCATAGAAGGATTTATTCCGGTGTCTCCAAATCCTCCCCGGCATTTGGTATGGCCAGTCTTTTCCATTTTAGCCATTCTAGCGGGTGCAGCGTGATACCGCACTACGGTTTCAACTGTTATTTTCCTAATAGCGTAACAACATGTGCGTCTTTGGCATCTGCACGTCTTCCTTGGTAAGGTCTTTGTGTACCTATTTTTCCCATTTTTAAACTATGCTGTTTGTCCTCTTATTATTCAGTTATAAAAGTTCTTTACATATTCTAGATACAAGCCCTTTGTCAGGTAAATTTTTACAAATATTTTCTTGGCAGTCTGTGGCTTGCCTTTTCATTTTCAAAGCAGTGCCTTTTGAAGGGAAGAGTTTTACATTTTAATGAAGTCAATGCACTGACTTTTTATTTTGTAGCTTGTGCTTTTTAAAATTTACTTTTGTTACATTAAAGTCTTTGTCGTACCCATGTTGTTAGGATTTTCACCTATGTTTTCTCTAGAAGTTTTATAATTTCCCCTCTTAGACTTAGGCCTATGATCCATTTCATGTGGATTCTTGTGTACAATGTGAGTAAGGGTTGAGGGCTTTTTTTTTTTTTTTGCATATGGAAATAAAATCGTTTAACACTTTTGTTGAAATGATTATCCTTTTCCCATTAAATTGCTTTGGCCTTTGAGCTGGAAAAAAATTGGTCATCTATGTATGGGTTGATTTCCGGATTCTATTCTGTTCCGTGGATCTCTGTGTCTATCTTTATGGCAACACTACCTGTCTTTTTTTTTCTATTTTGAGACAGAGTCTCACTCTGTTGCCCAGGCTAGAGTGCCATGGCATCAGCCTAGCTCACAGCAACCTCAAACTCCTGGGCTCAGGTGATCCTCCTGCCTCAGCCTCCCAAGTAGCTGGGACTACAGGCATGTGCCACCATGCCCGGCTAATTTTTATATATATATATTTTTAGTTGTCTGGCTAATTTCTTTCTATATTTTTAGTAGAGATGGGGTCTCGCTCTTGCTCAGGCTGGTCTCGAACTCCTGAGCTCAAATGATCCGCCCGCCTTGGCCTCCTAGAGTGCTAGGATTACAGGCGTGAGCCACCATGCCCGGCCACTACCTGTCTTGATTATGTAGCTTTTCAATAAATCTTGTAATCAAATAGTGTAGGTCCTCCAACTTTGTCTTTCTTTTTCAAAGTTGGTTTTGGATATTGTAGGTCCCTCGCACTTCCATACAAATTTTAGAGTCAGCTTTCCACTTTCAACTTGGCTTCCTGAATGATGCCGGGTCCAGGCAGGTTCGGTTCACCTGGGCACCTCAGAAAGGTAGTGGGTGCAGCCCCCTACTGTGTAAAACAACAGGCGGTGCAAGATGTCTCATGTCTCTGTCTCTCTTTCCCTGCCCCCTTTACCCCTAACTTGTGTAATTATTCAAGGAATACTTCTGGCAATTAAAGTTCTTATCATATAATCATAGTCTATGTCAAGCATATCTTCATGGTTGAATCCTTCTCTCATCTAGATAGCAGCAATCAGGATTTGCACTACAGATGAAGACTGTGGAACACTTATTTTAACGGGCTAGAAGATTTCCTGGCATGTTTTGAGTAAATTGTGCTACAATCATGCAGAACTGGATTAATGTCTGTTTTATAAATAAGACCCAAAGGGTAATCACTTTGTCTGCAAAGTGTAACAGCAGTGTCACCCGGTTACATCTCCGTCTGCTGTGTGAGGAAGCATTCTTGGCCTTACTGTTTTAGTTTTCCCCCTGAAGTATTAAAAAAAAGGACTTCATGTGACTGGGTCCAAGAAAGCTCCTGTCATAGTCTAGAGCTGACGATCACAGACTCCAGCCCCACTAGGACACAGAGGGACTAGCGGCAGAGCTGTGAGGTGCCCAGGTGATGAAATTTAATAGCCAGTGTGTGGCCCTAAGTGTGAGTGTCACCTTAAGTTTTGTATCCCAGGTACCACAGGCTCTTTTCTGCTGGCCCTGCTGGGACTGCTGGCGGTGGAATGTTCAAAAACTGCAGGGAACCTTAGTCCTCAAGAACTGTCATGTTCAGCCTGGTGTCATGCATTCCCTAAATTCTTTTAAATTGACTTTAAAAATTATCTTGGCTTTCCTACGCTACTCTCATCCTCAAATCAAACCAAAACAATTATGATTTTAAAACCCCTCATTTCCTGAATCAAGTTTGCATAGTAAGTTTTAATTAATTGAATTTTTCATAAATCAAACTTTTCTTTTGGGAGGTACCTACTCTGTGCCAGGCCCTGGGCGGTGACAGGAGAGTGTGGCCTTACAGGGAGAAGGACAAGCCCGGAAGTCATTAAAGGGTGAGTGGAGCTAGAAGATGCTGAAAGGGCAGAGAGAGACCCCTCTGAGCTGCATGGAGGGCTTCAAGGAAGAGGAGGCATTTGAGCTGCGTCTGAAGGTCATGAGTCATAAATTTTTATCAACCTGTTATGGCAACAATGACAACACCACCGTATCGCAGGGGGCACTTTATGGGAGCCAGGCGTTGGCTGGGTGCGTATCCCCAAAACAATCCAGTGTGTGTATATTGTATATACACGATGTATGGATATTACCCCACTTCGCCGATAAGGAAACCAAGGCTCAGAGAGGCTATGTAACTTTGCTGAGGTCTTGCAGCTAAGAAGCTGAAGAGCCAAGATCTGAACCCAGGCAGTCTCATTTCACAGCCCAAACATTAGCAGAGAAAAATCTTTCTTTAGGTCAAACGGACTCATGGTAAATGTGGAGTAGAAATATTTCAGAACCTTCAGGACGGGCTCTTTTTATTTAGAATGTTTCCATATAATTATGTATAAGTGTGTTGAAGAGGCAAAGCCCAGTGTGTGTTCCCATCGGAAAGTGCGTGCGCTGACGACGGCGCAGCCTCTGCCGCGCACAGGCGCTCGGCGGCACTGGCGCACAGCCCTTTGCCCCGACATGCATTCAGGAAGCTAAATAAGACCTTGCTGGCTACAGTAACACCCGTCAGTTATCTGTGCTGTGCTGTAAACAATGAAATTCTTATTATGTACTCAGAATCCACAAAGCCATTGCCATGGAAACTCTGTTTTCATGTCATATCTTTAATGAATGGGTAATGAAAGAAATGCTGCATTTACAACTTCATTACTAGTTTTTAAAAAAAGAAGAGCACACACACGCACACACACACACACACACACACACACACACACACACCCTTAGCCGTAATTTTGAATTATGGTCATTGTCATGTTCCGGAACACGGTGACCAGCACAGAGAAATTGTCAAGGCTGTCATTTGGGATCGAATGAATGGAGGGAAAACAAAAAATACTGCCCAAACCCTATCCACCATGCCAACAAGGTAGGGTGCTGGTTTCACTCTTTGTCTCATTAGGATTTTAATAATTTTGGCTCAAAAAACTCTCCACCCTTAGAAACAAGCAAGCACGGTCAGCAGTGGAGGGGGGAATTTAAAATGAACTGTTTCTTACGTTACTTTGTATGTATCCTACATAAATCCACCTTACATGTATCAAAACATTACTATGTACCCCGTGAACACATGTAATAATCATTTGTCAATTAAAATTTTTTTTTAAAATCTAAAAAAAAGAGGGGAAAAAACAACAAAGAATGAACTGCTTGCTCCTTAGGCACTCTTGGCTGACCTGCCTCCGGTTTGTTTTTTGTTTTTGTTTTTGTTTTGAGAGGGTATGTTAAAAACAGTTGTTTTCTTCAAGATTTTCT
The DNA here is from genome assembly GCA_963575035.1 of Avahi laniger. Taxonomy (NCBI): domain Eukaryota; kingdom Metazoa; phylum Chordata; class Mammalia; order Primates; family Indriidae; genus Avahi; species Avahi laniger. The sequence goes on from CAUYSK010020864.1 coordinate 50,633, forward strand.
GATCACAGAAGGTTGGCAAGATAGGAGGCTGATTTGCTGTTGAAAGGTTGCTCTAATGTAACATAAAAGATCGTCTAATCCAGCATCGAATCGCTGAGGGGCATCAATTTTTGTGACATCAGTGCAAGCATCTTAAAAAGAACTTTGACAAGAATTATTAACAAAGACCTACATAGGCTCCATCCTGACTGTCTGATCGAACGTGTGCCCAGGTCTGAAGGGACGGCGGGAGACCCACAGCACCATGGGGAAGCAGGAATGGGCTTTGACGGTGTCCCAACACACATGTGCACATGCATGCATACTCACATGCACACACGTGGGTGCACAGCACCATCACCTTCTGGAACATTCCCCTGCGGACAGATGTGCTGTCCACTGCCCGCACCCCTCTCCACCCCATGCCATTGATGGAATGTATGTGGGGGGTAAACAAATCTCAGCTGCAGTTCAAACTGCACAGAAAAAAATGTAAAACCCTATTCCCCTTCTGTCAGTCCATTCCGTCTCCCCACCCTTGCTCCCGTCAAGCTCCTGGTTGCTTGGGAAACGTTACGTGTTTTCCTCTGAGGTTGTTTCTCATCGCACCACTGAGAGGCGAAATCCAGGTTGTGGGGCAGCAGATCCTACTCACCAGACTCCAGCATTTGGGGTTTGTGATAATCTCAACAGTGATCAGGCTTGCCCGGGTCCATTCCCAGAGAGGGTGTGCTAAGAAATTCACAGGGAGAGAAAGATTTCAGAGGAGATATGCAGATAACTTTCTAGTGCCCTTGGACAAAAAGGCCTGTTTGTAAAACATATCTATTCATTAAAGCTCTTCCTCTAAGAGCTTTGGACAGGGGCAGTTTTTCAGTGTAGCTCTAAGTGCTTGAAAGTAATAAAGCTGCATTTCCTTAATCACACGCTGTAGGTGAGAGGCATCGTGCTTAATGGAGAAGTACAGTCTGGGCTTCCTTACTAACTTGCTGTTGGCTGGGAAATCCACTTCTCTGGGCGTGGCTTCCTTGTCTATACATTGAGTGGGTAGGACAAGATGATTTCTGAGATTCCAGCTTTACTATTTTCCGTTTTTACTGAAACACAGTCAGAGCCCCACCCCATCAGGCTGAAGCACAGAGTTGCGTTGGAGAAGCGGCCGGACTCAAGTCGATGCTGCCGTTGGGACCGTCCTCCAGGCTCTTGGCTGGACTCGGGCCCGTTTGTTACCTCTGTCCGCAGCATCCTTGGATGTCTCAAGGCTCATCTCTCCAGAGGGCGGCTTGTGGTCAAACCTCCACAAAGCCTCCCTGGAGGAGGTCGGCCTGCGTCTTTGAGGTGCCCTTGATGTGAGCCTGTGCGAGCTACACGGCCAGTGTTTTACGTCGGCCTCCATCTCGCATTCTCTGCAGATCTGGAGCCCGCTGCCTGATGTGGCGACAAACACGGACATGTAACCGGGGCACTGACTGTGCGGGGAGGGGCGAAGGACACTGCAGTGGGCTCCGAGTCAGACCTGCTGGGTCTGGGGTCAGCTGTGTGATCCTGGGCAGGTCACGCGGCCTCCGTCTGCAAGTGAGAACACGAACGCCCAGCCCGACTATCTCACCAAGGGGGGCTGAGAACCACCCAAGATACGAGGTGAATTGATTTATGAACTACAACACGCGTGCAAAAGAGGGAGCTCATGCTTGCAGGAAACCAGAGCAGACACGATCACCCCCTCTAGGGACCTGACAGTCTCCCCGGGGTCTGGGATGTCAGCCCCCTGACGAGCCCGTCGGACCCTAGGCTCACGCGGTCGTGCCCTGCCACGCTCCTGCACACGCCCTCCTTACAGGGTGGCCTTCGCCTTCTCTCGTGGCAGAAGCCACTCTCATTCTCCTCACTCCCGCCCACAGCAGCTCCCGCAGTGTTGGGGACACAGGACTCTATACCACCGTGCACACGTTAGCGTCACTTAATAATGAACAATCGTGGAACCGACGTAAAATACAAAGTGGTTTTCCCCTAAAGGACAAAAAGTCCTTTGTACTAATATTTTTATTTCTGGAACTCAATCCTAAGGACACAATCTAAAACACATAAAACGTTTTATATGCAAAGATGTTTACTGCAGAGTTATTTTTAATAGGAAATTTTTAACTTAAATGTCCAAAATAGAAAAAAGGGGTTATAAATAAATTTTAGTGTTTTAACTATGTAGACTGTCTCTGTCTGTTCCGGCTGCTGTAACAAAGCACCATAAATCGGACGGCATACAGACCACAGAAATGTATTTCTCACAGTTCCAGAGGCTGGAAGTCAGAGATCAGGGTGTGTGTCAGCTTGGCCAGGCTCCCGTGAGGGTTTTCTTCAGGATTGCAGACTGCTGATTTCTCACTGTGTTCTCACATGATGGAAAGGGGGCGGGAGAGCTCTCTGGGCTCTTATTATATTATTATTAATAATAATATAATTATTATTAATCCCGTTCTTGGAGACTTCATCTTCATGACCTAATCGTCCCCCAAAGTTCTCATCTCCTAATACTATCACCTTGGGGGTTAGGATTTCAATGTACGGATTTTGGGGGGACATCAGCCAGAGGGAAAATTCACCGTTCGTTCATCCCCATCCACCCACCTACCACACACTCCTGCAGGTCTGGGAAAAGGAGTAGCGCACAAAGCGTGCGTGCTCCGAGCACCAGGGGAACGCTCATCAGCGGGAGATGGGGTTGGGTTGAGACCACCACTAAGCAAGCAAATAGGTACACATGAGAAATGCCAGGTGGTGACGGAGCCACACAGAGGGGACGGTGAGAGAGAGGGGGTCCTGGCCATCAGGGGAAGCCTCTCTGTGGGCTGATCTGTAAGCTAAGGTCTGAATTGCCAGATGGAGACATCTGAGAGAACATCAGTGGGAAGGACGTTCCAGGCAGGGGAAAGAGCTAGTGCAAATGTCCTGAGGTGGAGACAAGGGGGGCTCGCTTGAGGAGGAGAGAGAGGGCAGTGTGGCTCAAGTCCAGGGGCCAGTGGGACAGAAATGAGAGGGGTCGAGAAGGAAAGTGGATTCCGAGGTCCGACAGGAAGGAGAGTTGGCAGAGGCTGGGGTGAGGATGGAGGGACCCCAGGAGACAGGGTGCGTAGAGCTGCAGAAGGCTGGAGCACTCAGCCCCGTGCCGTGCAGCAAGGAGACGAGCAGGTGAGAGGAGGGAAGTACCGGTCGTTGTAACGTGAGGATTCCAGTGGGACCAATGAGGGACGTGTATGTCCTGATGCTGAATCAGAAGCCCGGCGGCAGGGGACTGAGGAAACAGAGACGGCAGCTGTAGCCAATTCTTTCGAGATGTTCTGCAGACAAGGAAGCAGAGACAAGGGGTGAGAGCTGGAGGGGCCCTGGGGTACAGGGAGGCCTTTGTCCTGCTGCGCAAGAGCTGGGGTGGCCTTTGTATTAATAAGCTGTTGGGGGAGAGGAGGGAGACACAGATGATTCAGGAAGAGGAGGAGGAGCAAGTTTCTGAGAAGGCCAGAGAGGACGGAATCCGGAGAACAACGGCGCGATGCCCTTTCCGCAGGGGCAGGTCCTCCCTCCACAGGCCACACGAGGACCCACAAGGCGTGGGGCAGGAGCCGCTGGGCTGGCTGCACTGGTCATGGGGACGATGAGGGCATTCCTCAGATTGCTTCTGTTTTCCCACTGAAGTACGGGTACCAGGTGAGACGGGAGAGCTCAGGTGGGCACAGGTACATGAGGTGAGAGGAGTTATGAAGCAGGGGAGTGTTGGGTGCCCATTAAGATTGGTAGCTGGGGCTGGGCGCGGTGGCTCACACCTGAAATCCTAGCAGACTGGGAAGCCAAGGCGGGAGGATCGCTTGAGCTCAGGAGTTCGAGACCAGCCTGAATAAGAGTGAGACCCCCCCTCTCTACTAAAAATAGAAAAAACTAGCCGGGCATGGTGACGCATGCCTGTAGTCCCAGCTACTTGGGAGGCTGAGGCAGGAGGATTGTTTGAGCTCAGGAGTTTGAGGTTGCTGTGAGCTAAGTTGACGCCACGGCACTCTAGCCCGGGCAACAGAGCAAGATTCTGTCTCAAAAAAAAAAAAAAAAGATTCGTGGCTGGGAGTTTAAATTCCTCTTCCCCCAGCATGGAGTGAGCTTCTCTCTAATAGTGTCAGCCGCTCAGGTGGGCACAGCAGTGGGTGACGACCCTACAGGATGGCCACATACCTGTATATACAAAGCCGAAACTAAAAGGTGGGTGTCCAAGGTGGCCAGACCATGGGTGATACATTTTTCTCTCCTTTCAATTTTATATATCTTCCAAATTTCCATATTGAGCTTTTATAATAGTGGAAAAATTAATTATAGCTTTTTAAAAGAAAAAATATGGAAGCAAAGGAGAGGGTAGTCACAACTCTCTCTATATATCAGATATTTTTATCTGCCAGGGTTTCTCAGTGACACTCCAGCAAAATATTCAAATAAGCTGGAGAGCATTTCCAATTAGCTTTTTAAAAATAATCTTTTTATTTTGGATAATGTGAGATTAAAAGAAAAGTCACGAAGCCAGTCCAGAGACTTTCCATACACCGTTCACCCAGGTTCCCCTATTGTCAACGTCCTACAGCAACATGTGACGTGAGTCCGAGTTGATAAACTATCGCTGGCACGTTACTGTTAACCAAATCACGCACTTTAATTGGATTTTGCCAGTTTTTCCACTAATATCGTTTTTGCTTCCAGGATCCAATCTGATATACCACATTGCGCTTAGCCAATTAGTTCTAAAAGATTCCTTGGCCCATATGCAAGAATTGTTGATTTTATCTACCTCATGGGGTCATCGCGAGAATGAACTGAAATAATCTGTGGGGAAAAGCTTTATAAACTGTAAAGTGCTTACGATATTGGATGCTGTTGATGATGATGATGATGATGATGATGATGATGATACAGTCTTCACAGCTAGACCCAAGGGCTGAAGCGGAAGAAAAAAGTGCTAATAGAAACTTGCACTTGTATATCGTCTCATGCTTCTTTAAGTTAAGCTTGAAAGTCTCGTCTGCTAATAAAAATCCATCATTTATTGAGTGTTTATGGGTCAGGCACTGTGTCAGGTGGGTGCACCTGCGTTACTTTCCTGGTGCTGCTGCACCAAAACGTCACGAGCTGGATGGCTTAAAACAACGGAAATGTACTGTCTCACAGTTCTGGAAGCTAGAAGTACGAAATCAAGGTGTCAGCAGGCTTGGATCCTGTCTGGAGGCTGAGAGGATCGTCCATGCCTCTCTCCTGGCTTCCGGGGTCGCCGGTGATTCTTGGCATCCTATGGATTGCAGAAGCTTCTCTCCGGTCTGTGCCTCGGTCATCACGTGCTGTTCTCCCTGTGTGTGTGTCTCTGTGTCTCTGTGTCCAAATCCCCACTTCTCATAAGGGCACTTAGGCACACGCTAATCCAGTGTGACCTCCTCCTGGCTTGATCACATTCGCAAAGACCCCATTTCTAAACAAGGTCCTATGTGCAGGCTCCAGGTGGATATGAATTTGGGGGAGGCAGGGGTACTATTCAACCCACTATGGTGCTCCAATTTATTAGTTCATTTGCTGCGACTCATCAACCTGATGAGGCAGATACTTTTATTAATCCCATTTTGCAGACAGAAAGCCTGAGGCTTAGAAAAGTAAATAACTCGCCCAAAGCCCAGTAGCTTTCAATGGCCGTACTCCAACCCTGGCCTCTCAAAGTCAATATTCCTCACCACTCTGCCAGCGTTTCTCAAACTGGGATTAAGGACATATTCTTGGGACTCCTGCAAGTCTCAATAATAGTTGAACATTTTTGTTCTTTTATTCTAACAGTACTCTTTTAAAAATCAGTGTCGGCACATGGTGGAAACTTGCCGTGTGACCAGCTATTGCGCTGTGACCCCGGTCCCCGTCCCTGCGATGGGGCTGGAACCACAAGCGAAGAACAGAGCAGTGACTCCGTGAAGAGCACATCTCATGAGAAAGCTCAAATGACGGGAGACACGCGGGAGCAGAAACCGCGGAAGTCTGGGGACGTGAATGGACGGTCAGCATGAGGGTCACATTACGAGAGGCCATTTAGTTCTGGCATAACGTCATCTGTCACGTGAAATTCATGCTTTTAATCGGCCTTTTATAGGTTTTACGGCTTTGTTTGTATTTAATCTTTAAATTGGCTTTGGTTTTTTATGGATGTATAAGCACTATAAACGTAAGGAGGTTATACCTAATTTATAGTGTGCACATATTTGAGTAACGGCACCATAAAAAGAATTAAGCTCAGTATGTTGTGAGGATTTGTTCTGGTTGGAGAAAACCACCCCCTGCTCTCTTGCCCTCGGACCTCGCTCTGGCCCGCAGCCAGCAGAACGGGGTGTGCTGTCACCCTGCCGGAGGGGAGGACACCCAGTCTCGGAGAAGGCAAGTAACTTCCCAAGTGGTGTCACAGAGGTTCGTGGAAGAGCTCAGAAGACCCACCAATCGGTCAGGACTCCAGGCTGGAAGAAACAGAAGAAACAATTCGAACTGGAGTAAAACTTAAAGGGACTTTACGGGTGTGTGTTACTAAACAGGTCAGGGGTTAAACTTATTTTAGGTTGGTTTTGATCTGGGATCCAAATATGTGACCGGGACCTGGTTTATCTCTCCCTCTTACCCTCCCCCCATAGCCCACGGGTGACAACTCTCAGGTTAGCTCCTCCCCAAGCAGCTTCCCCAGCAGCTCCCAGGACTTTGTGCTTCTACGTTCCAGTTCAGCCGAGAGGAAGCCCAGGAGTGCCCTATCCGCTTCAGCTGGGCCACACTCCCGTCCCCAAAGCATCCCTGGACCTAGTGAATAGGTGAGCTAGTCGGCTTACGTCTCGGGCATGAGCTCACCCAGAGCGAGGGGCTGCAGCCAGCCGTGCGTGGACGGGGCGTGGCAGGGATGGCATCGCCAGGAAGACACTGAGCGAGGGTCCTGGGAGCAGTGCAAATGGACGGCGGACACGAAAATAATAGTTGGCCAGGAGGCAAAGCACGTGGTCCCATGGCAAGCTCTTACCTGAGTTTTCATCCCACCTCGACCTTGCTGAGTGACCTTGAGCAAGTTGCTTAACTCTCAGTACCTCATGTCCTCAGCTGTCAGGTGGAGATCATGATAATATTATCTATATCATAGGGGTTTGGGGGGTAAAAATTAAATGAGATACTGTGATTATCCCGGCATCTGAGACATAGACGTCCTTGCCAAATGCCAGCTATTACGGATAGTCGTTTCTAACTTGATCCCCAAATAGAGGCAAATAACGAAGAAACGACGTCCAGGGTGGGGCCAATGAGGACGGTTCCAAGCTCTTGCTTGGGATCAATACCCCTGGCTCATTCCTCAGGCACGAAACCTCTTAAAATGGGGTTGGCGGTGAGTTTCCTTAAGAGGGAAAAGTTTAGCTTCACAGATGTCCAGTGTCAACGAGACAACGTGAGCACCTGTGTGGCTGTACGTGTGAGTGTGCACATGAGGGGGACAAGTATGCACATGTGTGGAACGTGTGTGAGTGTGTGCATGTCTGCGAGTGGGGGGCATGTGTGTGTGTGTGCACATGTGTGTGACCTGAGTTCCTCAGACCACGCAGGTGAGAGGACACAGCAGGCCAGTGTGGCCCGTGGGGACGAGGGCCTGTGAACCTTGAAACCTGCCGGAGGCCACGGCGTGGCTGGCGCCCCCGAGCCTTGCCTTCCCGCTCCCGGTGAGGCTGCGGCCCTGCCGACTGACCAGGAGACCCCAGGTGTGCACCGTCCCCGGCGTCAAGCTGCGTGGAGAGAATGCGTCATTTCTCTCAGCGCGTGCTGAAACCCCGAGTGCACGGAGGCAGGGGAGCAGCAGGGATTCCTCTATTTTCCCTGTGACTCCGGCAGGACCCAGCTGTGCCGTGCAGGGAATGAGGCAAAAGAGAAAGGCCAAAGAACAGAAACAAACAAAAACAGGCAAACAAACAAACAAACAAACACCCTGCCATGCGTGCTGCACCTGCTTCGGCTCCACGGAGCTGCCTCGCTCCTCACAAGGGCCGAATTCTCGGCCAATACCTCGGAGCTCACACGAGGGGAGTGTGTGTGTCTGTGTGTGTGTCTGTGTGTGTGTGTCTATGTGTGTGTCTCTGTGTGTCTGTGTGTGTATGTGTGTGTATGTGTGTGTGTCTATGTGTGTGTCTGTGTGTCTGTGTGTCTATGTGTGTGTGTCTGTGTGTGTCTGTGTGTGTGTGTCTATATGTGTGTGTCTCTGTGTGTCTGTGTGTCTGTTTGTGTATGTGTGTCTGTATGTGTGTCTGTGTGTCTGTGTGTCTATGTGTGTGTGTCTGTGTGTGTCTGTGTGTGTCTGTGTGTGTCTCTGTGTGTCTGTGTGTATGTGTGTCTGTGTGTATGTGTGTCTGTATATGTGTCTCTGTGTCTGTGTGTGTGTCTATATGTGTGTCTGTGTGTGATTCCTTTGGGTGCCCAGCCAGGATCTTTCCTGTCTTCCCTGTTTGGTGCCACAACAACAGGCCACCCTCCGGTGGGTGTTGGGAGCAGTGACAGCTGTACCTGTGGCACAATATTCCTTAGGACGGGGACGGAGAACACCACACAACATCGCAACATCGTGTGTCTGCAAAGGGGAACAGACTCCGCAAACGCTCTGTTCTAACTCCCTCCGGTGGATCAGAAATCCACCAAGGTGATTTAGATGCCCGAAACATTCTTTTAAGAGTTTTGGCTTTCTCGATAAGGATCTAGTTCAAGCCTGTGTTGAAATTTTAACTAAAAATCACAGACGGGAAATGCGGGAGTGAATCAGTGAGGGCGCCACTCGGGCAAGTCCCCTAACATGGCAGAGACCCTCGGACGGGCGTCTGAGGATTCGTGGCATGAAGGGCTGACAGCCGTCTTTGAAGATGAAGCTGCGAAGAAGAGACGTGTAGCGACGCTTCTCAGAACCGTCTGATTCGTAACCACGGAAACGGAAGGATACAGTCGATGGCGGTCACCAACACTCACGCATAGGGATGTTTCCACTGTGTGCTCATGGAGCCAAAAATTAGGGAACGATGGAACTTCCTAAAGTAGAGAAATGGTTAAATCACGTCTCTTTCACACCCTGGACTTTACGTCGTTATTGAGAATCAAAACCCTCAGCCTGCCTATCAGAGAGAGGCTCTGCCATCTTAAAAGAAAAGCAATGTTCCCACATGAACAGCACCCTCACCGATTTGTTCCCCACAGTTCCTCTTTATGGCTTTTAATTAAATTTTCAAAAATATTTAATAAAAGACAAATATCTGTCACTCAGTGCTCATGTTTAAAAAGTGGAGTTCAAAACTCTGTATATTGCACAATCCCAATGTCATGTTAAAAATGCAAAGAGAAGGCCAGGTGCAGTGGCTCCCGCCTGTAATCCCAGCACTCTGGGAGGCTGAGGCGGGAGGATGGCTTGAGCTCAGGAGTTCAAGACCAGCCTGAGCAAGATGAGACTCCATCTCTACTAAAAGAAAAATTAGCCAGGCATGGTGGCGTACGCCTGTAGTCCCAGCTACTTGGGAGGCTGAGGCAGGAGGATCGCTTGAGCCCAGGAGTTTGAGGCTGCAGTCAGCTGTGATGATGCCACTGCACTCTATCCAGGGTGACAGAGTCAGATTTTGTCTAAAAAAAAAATCAAGCCAGAACAGACTAGTGAAAAGGAAATCATGCAAATCTTTTAAAATAAAAATAAAATGAAATAAAAAAGAATGCAAAGAGAAAAGACTAGAAGGAAATCCATATGGTAACCACAACAGTGATGTCTTTCCCACTAGGCAGTGAGGTTGGCGGATGTGTTTTACTTTCTTCTTTATATTTTCTTTACTTTATAAACCTCTTGCAGATAAATGTATATCACATTTGCACTCAGAAAGCAATTTTAAAGACATTTGGAATAACAGGAAATATTCTTGGAGGCTATAGTACTTATTGTCAGTAGATTAAAAGCCTGGACAGTTATCTTAGAGCTCTCACTGAGTTGCAGGAAAATAAAAAGATCAGCCCTTCCCTGTACGAAATGTCTTTCCTTCACGCTACCTCTCCCTGATGGTTCCAAACTCTTGCCTGCCTTCCTTCTTTCTCACCTAGCCTTCTGGAATTTTCTACCTGCACCCCTTCCCTGGGCCTCCACGCCACTCCCCAGCCCCACGGCGTTGCTCACGTGTAGCCCACTGAAGGCCTCCTGGGATCTGAATCCAGCAGCCACACTAATCCCTTCTGGCTCCCTCCCCTCGGGCTACCGTGACAGGACACACAGACTGGTTGAAACAACAGACATATTCTCACAGTCCTGGAGGCTGGAAGTCCAAGATCAAGGTGCTGGCATTGTTGGTTTCTGGTGAAGCCTGTCTTTCCGGCTTGCAGACAGCCGCGTCCTTGCTGTGTCCTTGCGCGGCCTCTCCTCTGTGTGTGCACACTCCTGGTGTCCCTTCCTCTGCTCATGAGGACACTAGTCCTCCCGGCTTAGGGCCCATGCCTAGGACCCCATCTAACCTAGAGGCCCTATCTCCAAACACAGTCACATTGGGGGCTGGGGCTTCGGCATATAGGTCTGGGGGACACAATTCCGTCCGTAACACCCTCCTGCCCATATTGACAACTCGACATTCACCAGCCCCCACGCAGCTGGCGGGCACCGCGCCGCTCCGATCCGTGCCTGCCCCTGCGGTGTTTACTCTCTAGCTCACTCACTGGCGCACCTTTTCAACTTGCTTCTCAAATGTCCAGGCTCCCAGGGCCCTCCTTTGTCTACCTGTTGTCTTATCCTGAGTGATGATCTCACCGATCTCCGGGAACCTGTGTGCTGGTGGCACCCAAATCTCCACCTCTCCCCCCCGACTCCCGTCCCCAGCTCCAGCCCCACACTCCTCGTCGCTACACCACTCATTCTTAACTGTGGCAATTCCGCCTCCCAGGGGACATTTGGCCGTGTCTGGAGATGATTGTGGCTGTCACAACAGGGGTCAGGCGTGCTACTGGCATCTCATGGTTGTGCGAAACATCCTGCAGTACACAGGACAGCCCCACAACGAACAGTCACCCAGCCCCAAAAGTCAAAGTGCCAAGGTTGAGGAGCCCTGGCTATCTCTTGGCTGGCAGCGTCCCCCGTCTCCTCTGCCTCCCAAGCAAGACCTGCTCACTTTGTGCCCCTCATACCCGGGGCACTCAGACAGACCCACGCCCTCTTCAGCCCCACGGCCGCAGCCGAGGCCGTCTTTGGGTCTCCCTCTTTGGGTCTCCACATGCCACATGGCGGTCACAGCCGCCTCTTTGTGATGTACATCTAACCAACGTGCTCCTCCCACTTTAGCCACCTGTGGGCTTCAGGACACTGTTTCTGCCCACATCCTGCACGCAGCCTGGGCTCCTGGAACCACGAGCCTCTCGTCACGCCCTGGACATGCCACGCGGTGTGTGACTCTGCCTCTCCGCACACAGAGCGCCCTCCTCTCTCCACGGTCCAACTCATCTCCAAGGCCCAGTTTGATCACCGCTTCCTCAGTGGAGCCTTCCTCACCCGGCCCGGATGGGCATTCAGTCCATCTTCCTAACTGTCACAGCCCCACTGCTCCTCCGTGTCACAGGTGTGAGCCTGGGTTGTCCCCCTCCCCAGGAAGGCAGAGACCACTGTCCAAAGACTCAGAAGTCTGGCAGTGCATTCAGCGTGTAACACTCAAAGAAGGCGTGTTGGAGAAACGTGTGATTCGGTGCCCAGGCTCACATAGAGCCCAAACATCCGGGGGAAGTGGGTGACGCCTCCGGGGAGAAGCTCTTGGGTAGCCAGACACACCTTGATGTCAAGTCGCAGTAATCACAGTAATCAAGATAGCATGATATTGGTATCAGGATAGACATAAAAAGACTCTTATTTATATGATTGATTTTCCATAAAGGAGCCAAGGTAATTCAATATGAAATTTCAGTCTTTTCAATAATTGGTCCTGGAACAATTGGATAGTCATATAGAAGAAAATGAAGTTCAATTTTTACCTCCCAGCTTACATAAAAGTTAATTTAACATGGATCATAGACCTAACAGTATGAGCTTAAAACTATAAAACTTTTGGAAGTCAACATCAGAAAAAGCCTTTGTGACTTTCAGCTAAAAAAGATTTCTTAGAACACAAAAAAAATGAAGAACTTTTGCTTTTCAATAAAGTTATGAAAATGAATAGGTGAGCCACGATCTGGGAGAATATATTTGTAAAACATACATTTAACAAAGGACTGGTGTCCAAAATATATAAAGAACTCTTACAACTAAATAAGTTGAAAATAAGAAAACAACCCAATTAAAAAGGGAGCAAAAGATTTGAACAGACATATCACAAAAGGAGATCTACAAATGGCCAATAATCAAATGAAAAGATGCTCAGAGAAGCAAATTAAAACACAGTGAGATACCACTAATGAACCATCTGAATGGCAAAACAACAACAGTAGCAGCAAACTGATGACGTTAAGTAGTGTTGGGGAGGACAGGGAACAAGGAGAACTTTAACAAACTGCTGATGAAAATACAGCACGGTGCAGCCACTTGGGAAAACAGCCTGGTTGTTTTGTGGAGTTTAAACTTATCCTTGCCATGTGACGCTAACTATACCATTTCTAGGTATCTACCCAAGAGAAGTGAAATATATTTGTACGAAGACCTGTGCACGAATGTTCACAGCAGCATTATTCATAATAGCCCCAAACTAAAAATTACCCAAATGTCATTATGGTTTATTCATTCAATAGCATATTACTCAGCAATGAAAAGGAATACACTACGGATATGCAAAACAACACACATAAATCTCAAAAATACGTTCAATGAAAGAAGCCAGGCACAGAAGACTATGTGCGGCATGATTCCATTTATGAAATTCAAAAAAGGAAACCTATAGCAACAAAAAGTTGGTCGCCAGAGGCCAGGGTCAGGGGGACTAACTGCCTCAGAGCACGCAGGAGCGTTCGGAGCGATGAAACGTTCCACGTCACGACCGTGGTGGAGGTTGTGTGACTGTGTACATGCGCCAGAACTCACAGAACTGCAATGGGTGGATTTTGTTGTGTGTAAAGTATACCTCTATTGTATCCCCCAAAAGCAAGAATAATTACTTGACAAACAGGGACTGAAGCAGCAAAACTGCAAAGAATCATATGTTCTCTCTTATACGTACATATCCTATCGCCTGGAAAGGGACAGGTCGATTCTGGCTTAAGATCAAGAGACATGAGTCAGAATCTGTTAATCCCACCATGATTTTGAGATGTCAGAGGGGTTTTCCCCAACGGTCTCCCTCATCACACTAGCAATGGTGGTTACTGTGTCCTTTCTCCCACCAAGAGCTGCAGTCTCATAACCCTCGGCTTGGAATGTGTCGTACACCTGCGTCTTTTCCCTCTTGTCTAGCGTGACCCCTTCAGGCAGGACCCGCCCATGAGACTTCTTTATTATAGCAGCGTACGGAGGAGCACGGGAACTTCCCACGGGACAGAGTCCCTGCCGTCTACCACTGTCATCCACAGATTCCTCTGTGTCTAACCCAGACCCCCGATGCTTCCACCTTCTTGCCTTCCCTTCCTTGACTTCCCTGCAAGTCAGCAAAGCTCATAACATCTTCTGTAAACTAACCTTTTATGCCCTTGAGAAGAGCCAGTAAATCATTCTCCGTTCTTACACACTGAGATAAATACTCCTCGTATTTGCCTTTGGTATTTGTCTATATTTCTCCCCAGAGAAAGGCTCCCGGGGCTTCTAAATGAGAGTGCCCTGTGGGAAAAGGCATTGTTTGCCAGGAGTGTAGGACCTGGTGTGCCAGAAAGTGGGAAACAAGTTCAACTTCTGTTTCTGCTACTTAGTCACCGAATAACCTGGGGACAGGTGGCCTCTCTGAGCCTCAGTCTCTTCATCTGATTGCTGGGTATCACAATTATCTATGGGAGGTGTTGACAACAAGCAGGTGCTCACTCACTCACCTCCTCCACCCTTGCTCCCCAATCCAGGAATCTGCGGACTCCCCTCATCCCTTGGAAAGTGCCCCTCGGAGAGCGCTATGACTGAATCCTACTTAGATGAGCGATTAATGTATTGCTTAGACACTGTATTTTTGAAAATTAATGAAGTAAGATCATAATACCTGGTATTGATATTGTCTGTGGTCTGTTATCTTAATTACGTCTTATGAAGCTACTATAAAACTATTAAGTAGATTACTGCAAATTAATTAATATTTATTATACTCCTGGAAGCAAATAGAGCCTTCATAAATCAAGTACGGTGAACTAAAGAAAATTCTTCCTGAATTTGCAGGATCCAGCGCCACTGAGGCTGTCGGCTCGCGGCTAAGTTACCCTCGGCTTGGGCCAATCCTGCCGGAACCAGCAGGACCCTCCTGCGTGAGGAGGATGGGAAGAGCGAGGTGAGAATTCACTGAGGCCCGGCTGCCCGCTGAAAAGCGCAGTGTGGCGACAATGCATCCAGGATGACAGGAACCGTCCTTCCCCCCTTTTATTTCCTGGCTTTCCTTTTGTTCTCGTCACTGGCTTCCTACTTTGCTGTCCGTCCATTGGTACAGTCCTGCTCTTTCAGGGGAAGGGAAAGGAGGGTGGCCTGGCAGGGAGGGGGCGGACGACGGGAAAGCACCTGCTAAAAGCAGCTGTGGACGTGTCAGACGTCCGTGTCCCGCAGCCGCGTCCCTCTCTCCTGTCCCTGCCGTGTGCTCGGTGGCCCCGTGGTGCCTGTAATTGGGTGACTTAATAAACAAGTAATAATATTTGCTGTCTGCATATACTGTAATTTACATGGTCTTATAGATGCCTTCAACAAAGCATAAATATACTTCACACACGGCCCCTTCCTCACTTATTATCGCAGATTTTCTATTTGAGTCCGTTTCAGAATTGGTTTACATGAAATTCCCTAGTGGAGTATCTTGACCAACGCAGGAAGAGAGGGCTGGTTACTTTGTATCTAAAAGCCTGCCCTGGGCCAAGGATAGGCATGTGTATGTGTGTACTCGCATGCACACATAGGTCATGCATAAATATCTACACAGTACCATATACGCAAACCATATTTCTAAGATTTGCTTAGAGGTTGAGACGTAACTACAGTGCGATAGAGGAGGAGGAACATGACGTTCAGCAGAACAACCCCGAGAACAAATCCTAACTCTAATGCCGACTAGGTGTGTCGTGTCTGGAAATTATTGTGTGCTCTCGCTGCCTCAGTTTCCCCATCTTCAAAATGAGAACAATAACAACAACAGCAACAATAATTCCACTTCTCTCTCTAATCTTACACCTTATCGTATTCTCCAGGAATATAAACCAAGCATCTGGAAGTGCTTTGGAAACTGTGAAATTCTGCCCAACCAGAATTTTTTGCTTCTAGATTTCCCGGTAACTTGGATATCCAGAACTCTCACATTGGAATTGAATTTCATACAATCTGAATAAAAAATGTCTCTAATGATTTTAGAAGACATAAATTCCATGCTTTTCTACAATGAGTTACCACTTCACACCCATTAGGATGGTTACTATTAAAACAAACAAACAAAAAAATCCCAAAAAACAGATAACGAGGAGTGTTGGTGAGGATGTGGAGAAATCAGAGCCCTTGTGCGTTGCTGGTGGGAACACAAGAAACTGGCGTAGTCGCAGAGCAGAATAAATGTTACTGGAGACTGGGGAAGAGGTGCGCAGTTATCTTCTAATGGGGACGGAGTTTCAGTTTGGGATGATGAAAAGTTCTGGAGACGGGTAATGATGCTGGTTGCATAACAATATGAATGCACTGGATACCACTGAACGGTATACCTAAAAACGGTCAAAATGGAATATTTTATGTTTTGAATATTTTACCAGAATAAAAAAATTTTCTCCCTTTAACATCTGATTCCAAAGAAAACCTCTGAATTTCCTGACAGTTCTTCTCCATTGCTGAACTAAATTCACTGCCTTTTCATTAACTTGGCATTTAATCCCATTGGCCGTATTGTTTCACAAAATGATTCAACCTCTGCCTTGCCTTTTATTGGCTGTGGTGTCCAGCAGCCTCCGTGGGGCCGTGGGCTTGACCCTGGTGGTCTGCGGCTCTCCGGGCAGGCAGGCAGCTCAGCCCAGCGGTGCAAAGTGGGCTCCGAGCCACACGTGCGGGTTTGGACACTGTCCTCCTCCTGCTGGACTGTTGTTAGCAGGCACCTCAGCCTCTGCGAGCCTGTTTCCTGGTGTGTAGCACGGAGGGTCTTGTCAACGTCTCAGCCACGCGGGGACTGCTAAGCTAACGTGCAGAAGTGCTCGCACGCAGCTTTGCGCACGTTGACAGTCATTCAGGCTTTGGACTGCACGGTCCACCTGGGCAGGACCTCACCTCCCTGCCTTGTCTCTGCTGTACCCCTGAGTCGAGCACGGGTGGAGGCGGGTTGGAGGGTCAGCCGGAGGGTGCTCTGTGGTGCCCTGCATGCCCCAGGAGACTCCACCCCGGCCCCCAGGCCTCTTCCTCAGCGCTCACCTCCCCCTGGCTCCAGCGCTGCTCATTCTTGTGGGAAACCTGATCCCCTCCCCTCCCAGCCTCCTCCCTGTGCGCCTGGCACACTCTTCGTGCTCAGAGACTTCTCGCATTTCTCCTCGACTTGGATGCCCTCGCGCTTCCCTATTGCCTCATGCAGAGAAAACACGCCTCGTCCTGCCCACACCCCAGCCCTGTCCCCTATCCAGGCTCACCCAGTGACTTAACTCTTCTTTCACCTTTTCTCTGCCCTGGGCTCCTCTCCAGGAAAGGAAATCTGTGATCTGTCTGCTTTTGCTTACGTTTTTGGGGAACCACATCAGCCTTTCTAATGAAAGCCCAATGTATTGCTCTAACCTGGTTTTAATAACACTGGGGCTCCCAGTCTTGGGGAGAAGCCTTTTCCCATTTTAAAACATGCCTGAGCTGCTGCCCTTCCCGATACACCACAGTGCAGCCTGGGTTTGAGTCCACTCTCCTATTTCCTAGCTGTGTGACCACGGGCAACTTACTTAACCCCTCTGAGCCTCACAGCGGGGACAGCAAAAGCTTCTACAGTTCACAGAGTTGTTGTGAGGATTAAATGAGCTGACGCTTGCAAAAAGTTTAGTGTCTAGAATGTACTAATGTCCACAGTGAATATTTTTATTATAATCCTACTATGAGCAGCCACCCTTTCCATGTTCTCTTCTTTCTGCTTTTTGCTGAGCTGAGCCACCCGGAAACCTGAGAAGTTGCTCTGGGCAGAGCTCACTTCCGGCTCCTGCCCTGATCCTCCCACATTCCTCCTCCCCACCTGCCATTGCTCTCCTGGGTGTCCTCGCCAGGACGGGGACCTGGCCTCACTCCAGCTGCCCTCCCCGCGGCCACACGCCACCGCCCCCGTGCCCCTGATTCCTCCTGGGCTTTGCATATCTCCTGACTGGGACACGCTGCACCCCCTTTCCCTCCTGAACACCCCGCAGAACTCAGCTCACGAGGAACCTTCAGGGAAGCCTTCCCTGCCCCGAGGCTGGGTCAGTTCTGGGTGACGAGTTCTTAGAGCTCGCCGTTCCGTTCTGACTCTCCAGCGTCGGCAATCATTCTCTCTGTCACAAGACCATGGGTTCCCCGAGGAGAGTTTTGATGCACTCCCGTCTCTGCACGGCCTAGGACAGTAGTAGAAATGCAATATAAATTAATGAATTCCTCATTATTAATTTAGAGCCGGCAGGCAATGCCCTACCAGTGGGCTCCCTCAGTGTGGAATCTTACGCCAAATTCCTATAAAATTTTAAACAGTTCTTTTACTAAAATCTGGGGAGAAGTGTCGTAATGAGAGCCACACAGGGGGTACATTTTGCATATATTTGCAGAAGTGGAGACGTATGTAAAATGACACTCCCTGGGAAAAATCCCAGACTATTAATATTAACCCAAGGTTAATACTAAAAGCCATTTCCTCGGTGAGCTGCGCTGAACTGTGAAGTAACGCACGAGGCTGCGCCATCACGCCGGCGACGCGGAGTTTCCATGACTTAGGAAGAGGGACCAGCAACTTCCCAAAGCAGGCAAGAGCGAGGCAGTCAACAACCGAAACAGTTGTTTTCAGCAACTGCCCTAGCAAATTCATTTTCCGTGATAAGATGGTGCAATCCTGACGCGGAGTTCACGGCATCCATCATTAGGGTGCTAATGAGAAAACATCGCGCACACATCACCTGAGAGCTGCAAATGAAAGAATCGCTGTAGCACTGGAAGAAGCTAGAAATGGGGTAATCAACATCAACAAAATCTATTGTTCCCAGGCTGGAAAATTGAGGGATTATTTCTACCGCAAGTCGGAATGGAACCTGTTTGCATCAGTCAGCAAAATGATCACATTTTGCACCATTAACATTTGGCAAGACGGAGCCCCATCCATTAGCTAATCTGCGGACGCCCCAAACACAGCTCCAGGAACACAAAGAGCAGCGCGGCACTGCCTCGTCTGCGCCGAGCCAAAGCGATGAGCTAAACCTGTGTCTCGGTTATAACTCAGGTAAGGTGAGTAAAACGAAATGGTTCATTAAAACAATTCAGGAGCTGCTGGCTGCTGGAAAAAAAATGTCACCAGCATGCACTGAATGTCAGGAGGTACTCGGCAGGGACCGCTGGCACATTAAGATATGCACGGGGTGGCCAGAAAAGGCTTGGGACATAGCAGTAAATAAAATAAAACACCCCTCATTAACTCACCATCCCCGGGATGGCGAGCTGGTGCTGGCGAGTTTGGCTCTGACATCCTCTCTTTAGTCCCCAGTACCGACAGCTGCACGGGGACCCGGGCCACATTCTCTGACCTGGCTTTCCCCTGGGGATGTGGCCACTTTACTAAGTCCTCTAGCTGCAACCCATCTTGGCAGAATCCAGCAAATGACTTTCCCAGCTTCACCTGCTCTCAACGCTCAGCTCTCCTTCCTGGCTCAGAATGAGTTAGTGGCCCGAGAGCTGCGATTCGCGGGTACCGCCCAACCCCTGGCCACGGAACACTGTCCCCAGAGCACCCGTCCCTCCCTTTGCAAAACCAAACCTGCCTGCACGGGAACTGATGTAGCCCAATGATGAGCAGTGAAGCCCTGAGCCCGGAGGACGCTCGCTTCTAATGACTTCATGGGAATTATCCGACAGATCCATCAAAGCGTGGTGAGATTAAACACCAGCAGTCGACTCCCAAATTTGTCTTGATAGATGGGTTGGTGGAGTTTTATAAATATGAATCCAAGAAAATATTTTAAAGTATAACCATAGTAAGATTTAAGAAGAAAGATCCATAATTCAGAATTATGAATTGTAGTGGGTGCTCACGTATTTATTGAATGAGTGAAGGAATGAAGCAATGAATGAATCCTGACCCCAAGAACACACATGCCACCATGGACTGAAGTAAAGCATCCCATCTGAATACTTAAGCTACGCTTCTTAGCAGAAACATGGCAAAAGCCAGTCTACACGAAGCAAAGGACCCTAGAGCTCTGGGAGCACAGCTGCCGCAAATATTTGGTTTATGCGTAAGATTAGTGATTGTGGAAACTGAGAACCGTCCCTGTAAACTCCCCTCAGTCGGCAAACGAGGCAACTTAACATGTACCGGCAGGACAACTTACAGTGGTCGTGGCTAGGCTAGACTCCAGACTGGACTCTTCCACCCCGAAGCCTGCACTAATGGGCTCGGCCAACGTGACCCTGGGCTACGGTGAAACGCCAGATGCGTCTGAGCTCCAGACAACGGCACTGCTGTTTGCACTTCTAGAGCACTTTGCGCATGCACTTCTACCCCTGTTCCACTTGCACACGTAGAATCGCTGGGAGGAGAGTGGGGCAGAGACCGTCCCCCGTGGTGAAGATGGAAAACCCCAGCTCCAAGAAGCTCTAGGCTTGCCCTTGGCGGGGAGGGCTCAGGCTGAGCTAGGCGGAGCCCCCTACCCTCCTCTCAGCCCGTCTGAACCCGGCTGGAGAGCCAGCGCCACCTCGACACCAAACCCTGCCCACCTCCGCCGCTTCTCCTGATGTTCCCTCTGCTTGGACGGTCGTCCTTCCCACGGCCACCCTCGTCCTCACCTCCTCTAGGTGGAAACGTCGGCGTCATCCTTCACACCCAGATTTAACGTCATGGAGCCCTCCCCAGGTCTCCCCATCCAAATTTGTGACACCATTCACGTCCTCAGAACTATCACGGTTTGTAAGTACATATTCGTCGCTGTGTGTGTTCGTCCGTGTCTGCCTGCCTCAGTAGCCCCAGAGTGCACGAGGGCGGAGCCTTTCCTGGTGTGTTCCCTGCTACACCCTCTTCGCTGCCACCACCCCCTCCCCCACCCCAAACCCGGCCCCCTGTGCGCTGCTCTGAGATGGGGCGATGCAAACCTCGCCTTTGTCAGCGGTCCCCAGAGGAGGCACTGGAGGGTGACTGGGTGGGCGGGGGTTTGCTCCTTTCTTTTCACCAGCCCCTCTGCCAGAGTTCTCCCAGCAAGGTTTCTGTTTTTTCCCTAACAGTTTCCAGGTTGCTTTTTCTTCCCACATTTCCAGAAGTTCTCCTCATTCCCCCTCAGGGCCCAGAGGTCTGAGTCTCAGCTCCGCAGGGTCTCTCCCAAGGGTCCAGGTTATAGCATGTACAACAATATAGTGTAGCATAACAATATATAGCAATACGATAGTACATAATCATCTCAATGTTCCCCAGCCCTAGCTGGATGGCGGCTGCTTCCTTCGGTTACTGCCTGTGTCACCTGCAGGTTCCTTTTCTGTCCTCCAGCTTGTTGAACCAGTTTCTTATGTACAATTCTCTCTGTTAAGGTGAGTGGTATAGCTTCCCTTTCCAGACTGGACCCCACGCCTGCAGTCACCACAGTTAACGTGTACTGAGTATTTATTACGCACAAACTCCGTTCCAAGTGTTTTACAGGAATTCACCCAACTGTCCCAACCCTTTGAGGTAGGTTTTACTCTCAATTTACAAAAAGAAATGAAAAACAAAGAGATTCAGTAAGTTGCCTAAGATCTCACAGCTACTAAGTAGCAGAGTCAGAACACTTCTGAATGAATCAATGAATTGCCCCATCAAGGAATGAGCCCTTTTGTATGGACTAGAACTAATTTGGAGAGGTGCATGGCACATCGTTATGCAATGGTTTGGGGTTTTTAAAAAAATTTTTTTTGAGACAGAGTCTTGCTCTGTCACCCAGGCTAGAGTGCAGTGGCATCATCATAGCTCACTGCAACCTCCAGCTC
This sequence comes from Avahi laniger, assembly GCA_963575035.1. Taxonomy (NCBI): domain Eukaryota; kingdom Metazoa; phylum Chordata; class Mammalia; order Primates; family Indriidae; genus Avahi; species Avahi laniger. The sequence goes on from CAUYSK010020864.1 coordinate 71,904, forward strand.
CTGAACTCAAGCAATTCTCCTCCTGCCTCAGTCTCCCAAGTCTCTGGGACTACAAGTGTGTGCTACCATGCCTGGCTAATTTTTCTATTTTTTGTAGAGACAGAGTCTCACTCTTGCTCAGGCTGGTCTCTAACTCCTGACCTCAAGAGATCCTCCCATCTTGGCCTCCCAAAATTCTAGGATTACAGGCGTGAGCCACCGAGCCTGGCCTGCAGTGGGCTTTTCTTGGGTCCATTTTGCCTGGCTTGGAAGCTTTTTAGTTTGGTCAGATCTCCAGTCTGAATATTTCTGAGGGCTGTTCTTTAGCTCTTTTTTAGAATGGGACAAGAAAATGGGATAAGTAAAGCTCCTTGCCCTAAATCTCAGTGAAGTCTCTGTCTTCAGCCAACGTGCCCATCCAACAACATGGGAAGCGGTGAATGTTGGGGAGGGCCAAGGGTGTGGCCAGGGAGTAGCTTTGATGACACTGCAGTGAGGTGGGCACCCATCACGTAAACCCCTGTGCAGACGGGAAAGGTGGAGCTCTTACTAGGGATGCGATTTAAAGAGATGAAGCTTCAACATGTTGGTGAATGCCTAACGCTGAAGTGGAGTTATGATTTTGGAGTAACGGTTATTATGTTATGCTCTCTGTCTGAGGGTCCTCTGGAATAGAAGAGGTTTTCCTCTGTTCTGCAAGATAATTACTTCAATTCGCTCACATGGATGTTTAATTTTATAACGTTGCTATTGGGCCCAGAAAAAAAATCCCTCCAGAGCCCATTATTAGCATCCTGAAAATGGAAAGCATAATCTCTGAACAAATAGCTGAAATAATATTTTGCCAGGGTTTTATTTTTGCATTGTGAAGGAGGAACTCTATGCAGTTGTTCTCTCTCTCTCTTTTTTTTCCTTTTCTTTTGGAATTTGGCATGCTAGAACAAAAACGCTTTAGCAACAAAGGAAACCAGACTGAATGGAGTGGAAGAGGGTGGGAGGCCTCATTCCTCCCTCAGTCTTGGAGCTCAGTGATCCTGCCCTTGGTAGAGAGGGTGTCAGATGCCTGCAGAGGTGAGGCCTGTCTCCAAGGAGAGCCCAACCTCCTGCATCTGGCCTAGTTGCTCCTATGTGGTGGTTTGGACCCCAGATTGTCTCATCTCCCCATCCCCTGTTGATTTTGCCCCTTGCATCTGTGAGCTCAGAGTGTGGCATCTCTCAGGGGCTCCCTCAAATGACCAACTCTTGTAAGGCACTGCACTCTTGGACACAGCTGGGCTGAATGCTCCACCCACGTCCTCCTGCTCTCTGGGCTTTGGGTGGCAAATGGTTTTGGACCTGAGTTTCTCAGCCCCCAGCCTGAGGGTTTGGATCAGACTATCCCAGGACCAGAGGCAGCCCAGTCCAAACATCACCCTGATACTGGAGGAAATGCAGCGACCGTACTCTTGCCTGAGTTCCCTCGCTGTCTGCATGTAATTGGTGCAACATAATCCACACTCACTGATCTGCGGATCGCCGTGGATTTGCGCTTGCGCTTCCCGTGCCCACATCTTGCCCTAGGAGGGTGTGCGAGAGCTCCGTGCCCTCTCTGACAGCCTCAGCCCCTCAGAGCAAGGCACAGGTGCTTGAAGCATCACTGACCTGAAGCAAGCCTGGCTGGACAGTTGGCTTGAAGTGATTTATTAAAATATGTGATTTTCATAATAAGTGATTCTATTTAATAAGTGACTATAATAAAGTGATTTATAAAATACACTTATTAATTTATTGGTACAGGGAGCCCTCACTTTGAGACTTATTCAGAAACATGCTTTAAAATTGTAATTCAGAAATGCAATTTAAATTTTAAGTGAACACACTACACAGCGCAATTTGAACGATGTGATGATGTGGGACATTGAGGGCTTGATGCCGACAAGCATCTGAGAATTC